>JAKUAO010000017.1:0-183136 GCA_030674735.1 Sungouiella pseudoflosculorum | reverse complement strand
GGGGGGGGGGGGGGGGGGGGGGGGGGGGGGGGGGGGGGGGGGGGGGGGGGGGGGGGGGGGGGTGGGGGGGGGTGCGGCGGTGGGGGCTGGGTGCAATTTGTGGGTTTGTTTCCACCTACTAAAGACAGAAGCACTTGATTCTGCCAAACCTGTCACTTTCGACTCTGTCTCGAATTCTGTCATGAATGACTGTGGACTCCCCACATTGGGGATAAGCTTCTGCGGGTGGTGTGGTGGGCGTGCAGTCCATGCGTCAAGGTGAAGAAGAGTGGACAATCGCGGCATTTAGTGCAAGTTAAACCGACAAGGTTGGACTCTACAAGGACGAGGGTTTCGGGATTTTGTTTGTGTATTTGTGGTGGTTGGGCGTGGTGGTGCTGATGCACCCGCCACCATCGTCAGCCGCTGCGCCCGGGCTTAGGAACGGTGCCAGCGGGTCCGGGCCGCTGCGGTCCGAGCCGATCTGCAATGGGTGGTGTACGTGGTGGTGGGGCAATTTGTTCGTTGGTTAGGTGGCGGGGCCCAAACCTCCCGCAAAAATGGCTCGTATAATTGTTGCGTTACTCTTCCATGTCGGAGTCGCTTGCAGCGAACTGGTCGTGGTGCACCTTCCCGTTCGGGGCGGACATCACCAGCTGGTCATCCACGCCGTGCCATTCCTCGTACTCCTCTTCTTCTTCATCTTCTTCATCTTTTTCGTTTTGATCGACCTCGTCGTCCATTTCGTCGTCGTGGTTTTCGTCGCTTTCCTCTGCATCCTCTTGCTCTCCATTCTCTCTCTCTGCAACCAAGTATGAGTGTAAATAGCCAGACTTGCGCCCAACCACAACCACGTCCTTGGCCACCCGCGCCAAGAACCGCTGGATAAGTCGGAGGTTGGGCTGGAAGTCGAACTTGTGCTGCGAAATGTAGCGTCCGTGGCTGTTGAAGGTGGCCTTCACCCAGAGCAAGTTGAACTCGATGTGGTGGCTGCCGTCAGCCCGGTTCATCTTGTCACCGAGGTACTTGAGGAGCCTGTTAACGTACACCAGGGGCAAGTCGCTGCAAACGAGCGGCACATCCCCAACGGGGATCTGCTCCACCACCTGGTCAAGCAAGTACTGCTCGTTCAACCGGAATGCCATCACCAATGCATAGACCCAGTTCTTCTCGCGGAGCGACTCGGCCACCGACTCGGGCGTCACGTCCATGTCCAACTCGAACGGGTCGAACACAACCTCCGAGTCCGTGGAGAAGATCAAGAGTCCCTCGGTACTGGCAGCTGCGAACGCCGACGACGACGGAGAGAATTGCACCGACGTCACTCTCACTTGAGGACGGAGGTTTCTGGCACTAGGGTCACCACGGTGCAGCCCTGGCAAGCTGAGATCCACACGGTCCTCACGGTCGCTGTTCTCGCCCTGGCGATCCAAAAGGTCCAGCGAGATTCCAGCGTCGGTGATCTTGCTACTGTTCAACATGGTCAAGGTTCCGTCCAACGACATGTTCTCAGACACAACAAACCGCTTCAACAACACCTCGTCGCTGACGTCGTAGAGACAGATGCTGTTGTTGTTGCCTCCGGCAATAAGACTGAGTCCATCGAACGAGTAAGCAATGGTGGTGAAGCTTCTGGCACGGGCGCTGTTCTTGGAAGCAAAACGGTCCTCCAAGTGACGGCCGGCAAACACATCCTTTCTGATGTCAAGTGCATGGGTCTGCTTGGCCTCGTCGGTGTCGAAGAACAAGAGGTGACCGTTCAAGGTACTAACGGCGATCTCCTTGGAGTCCGGACGCATGGTCAATGCCAACACGTCATGCTCAATCTCAATGGGCTCCACTTGCTGGCTCCGGCTGAAAATGTTCCAGATACGAATGGTCTTGTCCCAGGAACTCGATGCCAACACCGAGTTTTCAGTGCCGAAAGCCAAACATGAGATGGGGCCCTCGTGGCCTCCAAGGGTATCCAAGAGCGATCCCGTCTGCACCGACCACACGTAGATATCGTACTGGTCGTGAGATCCAGCCACCACCACCTCTCCACTGGGGTCAACGGCCATGGAGTTGAACTGGACTCTCTCGGGAGCAGTGAAAGTTCTGAAGTTTCTGAATCTGATCAAGTCCCACGCTCTCACGGTTCCGTCCAACGAAGACGAAAACATCACCTGGCCCTTCTTGGCAAATGCAACGGCAGTGACAGCAGCAGTGTGCTCAGTGAATGTCATAAGACAGAAGCCCGAGTTGATGTCCCACACCTTCAATTTTCCATCGTCGGAGGCAGTCACCACCCGCGAGCCGTCGGGCGAGTAGCACAAGGCATTCATGGCATCGAAATGACCCTGTTGCTTCAAGATGTAAGACTCGGATTGCCATTCGTACACGAGCAATTGGCCGGCCTTGGACGAACCAAAAGCAAACCACTCGCCAGTCTGGTTGATGGTAACGGTGTCGACGGCGTTGTTTCCCATGCTGAGTGATTGCACCATGTTGAATTCGGGAAGCTCATACAAGCGGAACTCACCGGTGGTGAAGCCAATGACCAACATGTTGCTTGGTCCGTGGAAGTCGGCACATTTGACCCGGGCCACCTCCATGTGGAAGTAGTTCTTGGATGTGATGGTCCATTGCGACCTCGTGGGTTTTTCGGTTTCCTCGTCATCTCCGTCTTCCTCCTCTTCACTTTCGCTGTCACGAGAGTCTTCCAGCGAGATGTACTGCCACTCGAACAAGGCACCGTCCTTGCTGACGGTGTAGATGATCTCCTGAGACTCGCTGAAAAATGCCCGCATCACATAGTCTCTGTGACCCGTGAGCGTGATGGCTGCGTCCTTATCCTCACTATGCAAAGAGAAGACCCTCGCGGTGAGGTCCTTCGATGTCGAGATCAAAAATCTCGAGTCTGCTGACCATGTCACTGACAAGACTTCGCTGAAGTGACCAGCATAGTTCTTGTATCTGACAAACGGAGCAAACTGTCTGTCCTCGGTATAGTTGGGGGTCTTCCAAACCTGAACAAATCTGTCGACGGCCACCGCAAAGTAGTGACCATCGTTGCTGAACTGGAGATCACGAACTTCTCCCTTGAAGTTGAAGTGATGGAGAACCACCCGCGAGACGAAATTCACCAAAATGGCTCGTCCATCCACATCAACAGTAAGCATGAGTGTGGACTGCTTGTTCAATGCTATTCTGGCAATATTTTTGCGATGCTGGTAGTTGAAAGTGAATGACTTATTGTTGATCAAGTCGAAACAGGAAACTCTGTTGCCCACTGGACTTAGAAGTTGGGTGCCATCGTGGGTGAATACGAGATTTCCCTCACGGTAAACCGTACCCACCAAGTTGGAAAGCTTGAAATCGGATTTCATGGGGTATTACTCGTGGTTTCTGGGAGGATCTATACTCTGGATTTTTCCAGCCTTGGTGATGAGATGAGAGTGGTTGTATGCAGGTGGCTATATGAATAGTATGGGGAATAACCGACGAATAGTTGGTTTTCGATTGGCTTCAAATAGCGAAAAGAGAACTATCAGAAGCTGTCTTCCACTTCTTAGTTCTTCGAAATAATTCGGAATCGGGAAATCTCGTTTCTTCTGACTATGTTGAGTTAGTGTGGTGACAGTGTGTGAGGTACGGATGTTTTGCCTGGTACATCAACAGGACACAGCCAGTGACTACGAAACCAGCCATGGCAGGACTTTCCAGTAATGTCATGAACATGAAGTTCATGCAGAGGGCCCAAGAAAAAAACCTCAAAAAGGAGAAAGATGCAGAGATCAAAAAAGTCAAGGACTCCTCTGAGTGGGTCCTTCCCAACAGAGCAGCAGTCCAGAGAAACCTAAAGAGCACTGTGAAAGTGCAGACAGTGGGCTACGGGAGCATAGCTTCAATGGCATCACAAGATAGCGATGAGGAGCCAGAAGAAGAAACCACACCGCCAAAGAGCGAGGTGAAGGTATGTTATTTCCTCCAGAGTATTCGTTATATCTCACACTAACAAATTAGGAGAATCCAAAGGATGCAGCCGATAAATTCCTCAAGGATATCATGGGCAAAAGCAGTAAGAATAAGAAGAAGCGGGACGGAAACGGTAAGAAGAGAAAGAATGACGATTCCGCAAGCTCGAGCAAGAGAAAGAAGGCTTCTGAGCCTTGAGTGGATCCATCAACCGCATTTGTATAATCAGCATCATTTCTTCTTCTTCAGTGGGCCGTCGCTAGCGAATCCACCCTTGACGATGACTTCTCGCGTGGCTGTGTTGATGTGCTTGAATCGATCGGGCCCGATATGAGTTCCTCCAAACCATCTGCTCACAACCACAATGACATTCCATGCGTCCATAATCTGCATCAGTTAGTACATAAACTCCGACTTTAAAGAAAATTGTAAACATACCGTTAGTAGGTGAAGCATGCGCAGCCCTGCTGCCGTCTCTCCATCGTCGTCGCAATCCTGGAAAGTGACTGGCAATGCACTATCACTTTTGATTCTCCACGCATTCATATTATGTGTAGATTTTGCAATCTTACGATCCATTTTCAAAACTTCGAAATGCTGTTTGGCTTCTTCAACTGATTTGGCCTCTCTCGCGTATGCAATGAAGGTCGAACCCCGGTCCACAATTGGATCTGACCGATACCAACCTTCAGTATAATCGACATCTTTGGTAGCTGTCTCGATTTGTGGAGACAGCTTTTCGGCATTGCGTCTGTCTCGCTCCCTGCGCTGTGACTCCTCAATGTGTAGTTGCTCCAATTTTTCATTCAATTTTCGAGTCTCTTCCGCATGGTCAGCTTCGTACTTTTCCAAGAATTGCTCGACTTCTCCTAGAAGCTCAAACACAATCACATCGCCCACGTTGTACACTTCATCGATGATCCTCTGTATGTTCTCCTCGATGTACTTTGGGTCAGGATATAGCATGGCGTTCTTGGTTATCACCTGAATCAAGCTTGGTTTCTCATCTGGGTACAGCGAGGGAAAGCTCATCTGCAAAACGACTTCATCGTGATTGGGAACTGTGAAGTTGATAATCTCCGTCGCTAGCTTCTCAACACAATCGGGAAATATGGCCTCAATAGCATCGATCTCCTCCACTAATTCTTGAGACATGGTTAGGCGAAAACGGATGTGCACAAGGTTTCTGCAGTTTTAATCAGTGCGATGGTGAGGTTCTCGATACTACATGGGCGAGATAGAAGACTTGAAAGCTCAAGGCAGAAAGGCATTCTCCGAGCAGAATTACCGAGAAGCGGCCAAAATTTATGGAAATGCCATTGCTGTCTGCCCAAGTGATGCGATTCTATACTCGAACCGTTCACAGTGCTTCCTCAATTTGAAAGATTGGACAAGAGCTCTAGAGGACAGTGACAGTGGCCTTCAGAGGATTCCAACTCTCAGGATAAAAGAGAAACTATTATTTCGCAAGGCAATTGCTGCCAAAGGGTTGAACAATTTGCTGGTGGCCCTGGCATGTCTACGTCAAGTTTTGGAAATCGCACCTTCAAATCATGCAGCCAGAACTGAGCTTGACACCATTGAAAAGATCCTCGGAAGCGAACCGCATGGAGCTTCCTCAAAGAAGTTGAAAACTTCCTCAACCGAAGGTCAAATTCCAATTGAGGTAGTGGATGAGCTACCAGATGATTTCCTCAGGATTGTGAACCCACCACAGCCTTCACAGCCTGTTCAAAATCGAAAATCCGGAAATTCCAAATTAGTCGACCAGGCGTCTCAGGAGCTCTTTCTGGGTAGACCTCCCAAAGAACAACAACAACAACAACCGAGTACAAACAAGCAATTTGGTGAGAGACCAGCCATGCTGAGATTGAGAATCCTAGATCAGTTGCCTCAAGAGAAGAAAGTCAAGGCTTTTGAAACGATATTGAGCTTGACGAGTCATGAAATTCTGGAGCTTGGTGATGTTGAACCCGAATTCCTCGAGCTATTTGTGGAATCGGCCACTTATGCTATTGTCAACAACATCAAGAATGTGGATGATTTGCTTGGAAAATTGAAAATGATTCAAATGCTTCCTCGCTTCCAAATCGCCTTGCTCATGAGCTCAAGACTGAAGATAAACAACTTGTACCAGGCATTATCGCAATCGCAAGATCAATCCTTGCAGTCTTTCAAAGAGCTTTTAGGTTAAGTTCTTCACAATGAGATCATTATGCATCCCAGTTCGTCTAATCCGACGTTGAGCTGGCTGTTTAAGAGCTTCAATAAGAGGTGGCATATAATAGCTCACATTGACAATTTTTCTTTGAATGAGGACCTTAGGAACAATGATTAATGCTAAGACAGTGAGCAATCCACCGACGAAGAACAAGGTCGAAAAGAATAATTTGATAGCCTGTCGACGATATTTTTTTCTTGATAAAATTCTCTTCTTCAACATGTCCCCTGGCTTCAACCAGAAGAGCATCATAGAATGCCAAGTATTGGCCAATGGAATTATCAAGAGTGGCAACTGGAGGTAGAATATGGTATGTCCAACAAAAAAATCAGCAGCAAATTGCTGCATCTCGATAAACTTACAAGTTCCTTCTCTCCATGGCTGAGTGAGGATTCTCCACTTGAATCCAGCTGTGGCCCAGGTTCCGCTCCACCACGCGTTATTGGCCTCTTCATTACTGAACTCGCGAGACAAGCATAATGTCACAACCAGAATGAGGAAGCTTTTTATCAGTGCCATCAGGGCTATTGCCAATACTGTCTGGCCGAAGTTGAAGTTTTGAAGATACCACAAAATTTCCAACACCAATAGGTATGTGACAAGCGAAAGCAAATGGGCAACAAATGCGATAGAGATCCCATACCTTTTGAATCCGAAGGTTAATACTGGACCAGTAATTGCAGATATGACGAAAAGGCCCGATAGCACTACCAAATGAGCGCAAAGAGGCAACAGAGTAATGAGGAGAATTCTCCCGAAAGCTCGACTTTTCTGTCGACTATTGAGCTCATTATGAGTGTTGGCAAAAAGGTAAGCTGTTGTTATGGCTGTAGCGGTGCATAACTTCATCAAGACGGTTGTCACAAGCAAATTGAGCCGAGAGGGCCTAACCTTATCCTTCATTTTAATGTTGTCGATTGAGTGGGTTGTGATCCTTTTAGTACCGGTGAACTGAATCCTTTCTCTCCTTGTTGTTGAAATCCAAGACTTGGAATCACCAATGCTTTCGAAGAACATCCACCTCAAAAACTCCAGATAATCCATGAAAAATTTGTCAACCTGTAATTGGTTTGGATTGTATAGGAACGGGCTGACCACGAGTCCGAGGATTGTCATCCACAAATAAATGAATGAAGGGCTCCATAAATGAATGGAAATGTAGCTCATCAAGAGGATACTAAAAGTACCCGATCTTAGGGAAACGTACCCAAACCGAAAGAAAAGGTCATTAAAGCTCTCTCGCTTCGTCGCAAACCCTCTGCCAGTCGGAATATACAGAGCACCCCCAACTGAAAGATCTCTTATCAAAGAGTGAGCATAAACCTTGCAAACAAATATCTCGAATAAAGATGACAATGATAAAATATGCTTCGTGAGCCTCTCCAAAGCTTTGAACACACCTTTTTCTGTCAATTCTTGAACCCCCAAAGGGACGAATGAGATGAGGAAAACCACAAATATGGAGAATACGCATCTTTCAAGCCATTTGATGACGGGTATGAGATTGGAGCATCTGAGTGGTTCCCGAGGATCAGTGAACGGAACATTTTTGTTGTACTTGCATATCACTGACTCGCTTGCTAATGCTGCAAGATTAATACCAACCATCAAGAACAATTGAATCGACAAAATTATAAAAACATTGTTCAAGTGAAATCCCGCGTGAGCATAATAGAAAGAAAGAAATCGATCCAATGGTAACTGAGTACCTAAGTAGTAGTATTCTCTAGAGATCATCTGCTCGCCCATTCCTCCGCCAATCTTGGTGATAAAGTTCAGAATAGATATGAAGCCTAAATCTCGTCCCTTTCCACATTGCATATACTCACTATGCTTGATTCTTCCACCTCTCATTAAAGCGGTCATCCCCGCATAAATATCTTCATTCAAATGAAGTCCTTTCTGAGCTTTCGATACTCCACCCCTCGTATTCATGAATATGGAATTGAGGAAGTCGGGATGACCATAATGTAATTTTCCTCCGACCTGAGCAAGAGTTCTTGCGTAAAGAGTTCCAAAAGTTTGCTCTTTTCCAGCAGCAATATCCCCAAGTATTCCAATATTCTCAGAAAAGATATACTCCCTTGTACCGATAATTGCCACAGGGTTGTTTGGGAGTTTCAGTTCATGGCTTCCGTCGTAAGGATCAATCAAGGACATTTCGTCGAATTCAGCCAAGATATTTCTAACTTTGAGACACTCCTCCAAATAATTATCTTGATTTGCATCCACTAGTTGTATGTATTCACCTCTGGTGAATACCACTGCATGATTCTGATTATCTGACTTCCCATCTCCGAGAATTGGGTTTCCGGATAGTTTGATTCTATACTTTGGTTTGCGATCACCTCCGCTCATTATTGTACAAGATCCATCAATTAGGCACGAATAAAAGGATGATGACCTGCTCTTCAGGTCGTATTCCTCCTCAACATATGCAATTTGAAGCTCTGGATATGCGCGTAACAAGTATTCGGTATTCTCTCTCTCTTCATCAGAAAACTGTTGATATCTTTGCATGGAGAGTATCATCCTAAATTTTCTCAAGGCCATACAATGAATGCTTCTCAATTTGCGATCGTCGTACACATCGTCATCCATGCTTTTGGAGGTTTCGATGTCCTGAAGGATTTTGATAGCTCTGGAGTAGTTCATGAAGCCTGAAACTGTACGATATAGTGTCTGGGAACGGAGTGAGGCCCAGATTCTTGTTCTCATGACATACTCTGGTTTGGCAATTTTGAATCCAACAGACTGAAAAGGAATTTTCAGCAAATCTTCAGAGTGGGAATCATCCTCTTCATTTGAGGATTCGAGCTCTTCTGCCATCAGTATCGAATCACTGACAAAATTGTGCCATTCGGAAGGGTAAAGCTGTTTGAGATATTCAAGCATCGTCAATTGCGAAAGGTTACCGTCCTCTCGAATTATCTCTCTCAAAGACAAAATTATCTTCTCCCCATAATGAGGAATGAAAACGCTAAAAGCGGGCATGTTGCGAATCTCTTGTATATCTGGCACTGGTGTGGATAGAGATTGGGCAAAAAACGTTATTCTCCTTTGTGCTTCTGAATTCGAGTAGAACAAGTCGGATTTGAGCGACTCGTCCTCTTGCGAAATGAAAAAAGTTGGCTCTCTTAAATCGATTTCATTTTCGTTATCCAGTTGCTGTTGGTAGATAAGTTTTTGAACCTGCTCAATGGACAAGAAGTGTTCTCTGTACATCGATATCACGATCGAGTTCCATATCTTTGATACTTGCACTTTATGAGCCGCTTTGTGGTTTTTTGAAGTGATGATCAACTTTGAATAAATCCTCTTAGGAAGTCTAGAGAAAATATTTCTCCAGGGCGTCCAAATAGAAGCACCAATGTAAAAAGACCTGAGAACTGAGAACAAGGTGTTCCAAATGACATACCACAAGTACGTATCGAGAAAAAAAAGAATCAACCCTAAAACCAATATCATTCCAAGAATCAATAGAGGTTGAATGCGACATAATCGAGATCCGAGAATACTATCCCCTCCACAAATGGATCGCATTACAGTTAACTCTCGAATTGAGTCTGACATTGAGCGAGTCAAGAAAAAATAAGATTCGAGGGACTTACAAGCAAACACTCCTGTCCAAAGTGCATAAGATGCCACTTTGTCGGTACCTCTGAGCTTGTAGAAGTTGGCAGTGAATTCTCTCGCTGCCAGGCATCTCTCGATATTCAGCATAGTTCCAAACAAACTTGATGGAATTGCAAAAATTAAATATACCGTTGTAAGGACAGTGGACAAAATCTGAAATACTGACACCGACAAAGCAATTGGTTTGTTTGACCTGACTCTTTCCGAAAGAAATATAAGCGCAGTCGGGCTTGTTGTCAAGCCCAAAAGAAAGGAGAGGCACAAGAGTCGACGTAAGATAGGCCGAGCACCACTCCACCTTCGTGGCACAGCCATTGCCTCGATTAATACAGCGGCAATGTTTGTGAAGCAAACAATGCCACCAAATAGAGACACAACAGAAGCTTTAATAGCGACTGGTGGCCTGTTGTCTCTCGCCACCCTATAGTTTTGGGTGTACATTGGATATGAGTTGATGGTGATGTAACACCAGTAAATTGCCAAATGAATATTGATCACTCGAGAGAAATTGAGCAAAACATGGAGCCATGATCTTACTTCCCTGAAAGTCTTGAAAACCGACTTCTCCCAATCCACTTCTCTCAATGCGAGGTATCGTTGGTGTCGAGGTAAATCCATTATGGTCATTTTGCTTTTCAACTTGATCTTCCGAAGACCTTCTTTGTACCAAAATAACTCATTTATATCATCATATCCCACAACCTCGGCATGATCTTTATCGACACTGCACAACATACCGTTACTGTCGGAGTAGTATCTTTGATGCTTAATAGCTGAATAAATGGGAGTGATAACATGATCCAAGAAGTTTATCTGAGGCTTTTCATAGTCCCAAGCTCCCTGGATTGAGTAGTAGTAGTCATTGCAGCACTTGAAGATAAAACACAAACATTCGGGCATAAATCGAACATTATTGGCTTCTCCCCAGCAAAGCAAGTATAAGCCCACTTGAGTAACATAGTCTCTGGGCGTCAAAGTTTTGAATCCCCTAAACCACCTCTCCTCTGGATTTTCCCATGCCCGCCTAGGAGCTGTATGGCCAGGAAGGCTCTCGCCATCTTCTAAATCCATCCCAGAGGCTAGGTACCATTTTCTGTAATTAGCATTGACTCCACCTATGTAATCGCCATGTATCGATTTCAATGCAAGTTCTGGAGATGCTCGAGACGCTCTGGAGTCCAATAACTTCATAAGATAGTCGAAAATGTTGCGGACATTATCCCTCTGGAAGCCTATTGTTTCGCCCAACTGCTCTATTATTCTCTTAATTTCTCTAACAGATATTGGAGCATCGTCACCCAGTGTCCAATTGGGGTAGACGCTATCCCAACCTCGATTAGGATCGCTTCCCTCTGTTTCGGATTCGTACCCGCTCCAATCGGTTCCCTGGAATTCAGACCATCGACTTGAGTTCAAATAAGGGGTTTTGAAACCACTTAAAGGCTCTGCACCCGTCATGGCGGTGTGGACCAGAGTATTGGCGGGATGAAATTCTGAAGTTAGAATGAGGGTTTGAACTACTAGAATGTGTGTTTGAATTCTTACTTTTATGGCTTGATTGCAACTTCTTCTCATCTTGCAGCTTTTCACTGTGGGTTTTCATTCGGTTTCTATGCATTTTGAAAGAAAAAGTGGTTGGTTGTGGAAGTTGGAACAGCACCGGTTTGCACTCCCTAAATAGTGCGAAGTTCTGAGGGGCATAATTTTGGGTGCAAATATGATAACTTCAACAATCGCAAATCTTGAGGAGGCAAAGACAGCTAGAGAATGTCATTTCCCTAAATACGTATAGCAATACTACGCTATACCCTATATATCGGAGCTCAAGCGGACCCCAATTGAAACAAAATGAAGATGGAGATTGTTCATCCAACATTGGCGTAAATGCGATTTCTCTGTCTCAGATTCTCTTGACGACAAGCGAATAAGCTGCTTTCTACAAGCAATGTGTGTGAACTTTCAATTTCCAAGCTTGAAAATCCACTGCAAAACTGAATCACCTATATCTAATGACAAATGTATACTCGCCTCAGTAACTTCAAGATCGAGACGAGGCTAAAGTCAATTTACGAGGGGCAGGATCTGATTTCCTGTACAACCCGATCTGTAAGATTGAGTTGGAAGACATTACATATCGAACAGACGAGGAGTAAGAAAGTGTCAGACTCGACATTTTAGGACCTTTACAATGAAGCCGAAAGATCCCGAAGAAGAACAAAAAAACTGCAAAAAAGAAAGCCCGATGCGGGGCTCGAACCCGCAACCTTTTGATTGACCTTATATGATTAAGAGTCAAATGCTCTACCGATTGAGCTAACCAGGCTTCTTGTTGGCTGTGAGGAAATTTGGCTCTACATGGGCAGCTTATTTTTGCCTAATTTCTCAATTATCTGCCTCTTATAGTTATTTTTTTCGACTTCTCTAAGCTCCAGCATAACATTTGGCTTTGTTTCATCATGTCTATATGCCTGATTCGATTTGAAGAGCGATTTGATGCCATTTGTGGTCGGGGCTCGTAACCATTGTCAGACTACGATACCCAGATGCTCTAATTCGGACTCAAGCACTAGATAAGTGCACTATATTCGCTATTTCTTCGATGAAATGGATGTCAGCGTCTCATTATACTCGATTCTCTGGCAAAATCACATCTTTGCTAATCTTTGCTTGTAGAGTACAACTCTCTATCTCTATTCACTATCTTCGTCATCAGACTCTGACCCAGAATCTGAATCCAGTTCCTCTGGATCTAAACCGTTGTACGCTATCAAATTGGGAGTCTGGCCCTTGCCTCTTAAGGATCGCCACGACATAGCATCTTTGATAGCCATATCCAATAATTTGTCTTTGACATCGAACGGAGAAATGCCTTGGCTTAACATCGTTGCAACCAAACCCGTAACTATGGGAGCAGACATCGACGTTCCCGAGAGAAAGTGTGGGTGTTGCAGGTTTGTGATGTCGACACTCGCTATCGATACTCCACTGGCCAAAATGTCGACACACTCTCCCCAATTAGAGAAATCTGCAATACCTAACGTGGAATCGTCAATTGCCCCAACAGTGATCGCCTTCTCTGAGCTGGCAGGCAGAGTAGAACATGCGTCAATGTTCAGGTTTCCAGCAGCAACTACCACTACGAGCCCAGTATCACAAGCAGCATTGATGACTCGGTTCAAAACATTATTCTTGACTGCCCCTAAACTCAAATTAGCCACCCCTGGGACAAGGCTCTTTCGTCTGTGGTTGACGGCATACTCTATGGCACTCAAAATGATACTGAGGGTACCTTGTCCCAGTTTGTCAAGAGTCTTAACTTCATAAAGGTTGACATTCTTAGCAACGCCATACGTTTTGGAACCAACAATTCCTGCTACATGAGTCCCATGGCCATTTGTGTCTCCACTTCCTTCGCCAGTGAAATCTTTACCAGGAAATGCTCGCTTTTCAAATTCTGAGTGTGTTGTTTCAATGCCAGAATCGATAACGTAAACGTTGACATTTTGACCAGCAGCGTCATCATCATAGTAAAAGGAATCTCTTTTACTATTGTAGTGATCTGCTTGAGAAAGTTTGACCAAGTGAACAGGACTGTGTTTCTGTTCTTTGAGATCTAGAGCTTTGACTACAATATCGGGAGTAATTTCTGCAACCATTGGACACCTCTGAAGCCTTTTGAGGGCTGATTCTGAGAAATTTCCCGAGAACCCAGCAAAAGTGCCAATTGTAAATGATTTGGTGATTTTGTCTCGCACTCTTTGTGCAATGGGAAATTTCAAATCGTACTTAAGGAATGATCCGACAGTCTCGTGAGGTTTGAGAACCACCAAATAGGCACCGATTGCACAATTGGCGTATAGAATGCAATAAATCGATAAAAGGCAAAAATGGAAGAGAAGCATGGTGAGAAGTTGGACCCTTTCGATGTCTACAAGTGCGAGTATTCAGAAAACAGTTCAATTGAATTTAAATAATCACCAACAACAACAAAAGTAACTATATAAACCAATTGCCTGTGAATATTAAGCAATATAAATTTAGGCAATTCATGAGGTGGACATTAATAAGAGTTTTGTAATCACAAGTTCTGAATGAGCTTGTTCTTCTCCTCCTCAGGCAAAGAGGAGAGGTAGTCTTTGATAGCAGCAGCAGCAGAGGTAGAGTCCTCCTTCATGAGCGAGTACAATTCGTTGCGGGCCTTTTCAGTCTTCAACTCCTCGATTCTCTCTTGCAACTTAACGTGGTTGCCCTCAATGAAAGTGCTGACAGCTTCGTCATCATCGTAGTCGACAGTTGGCATCCAACTCTTCAATCTAGCGACCTTCTCCAACTTGGACTTGGTCTCGATGATCTCGCCAATCATCTTCAACAAGTACTCTTCGTTCAACCGACGACGCAAACGCCAGAAGAAGAAACGTCTGGCAGTTGGCCAGTCAAGCTCCTTGCTGATGACCTCCTTGGCCAACATACGGCCAGATCTGTCGTGCAAATCAGCGAACTGGACAGAGACCTGAGCGTAGATAGGCATCAAAGCCTTCTCGCGAGCAATCAACTTGGCGCTGACTTGAGAGTACTCGTCCTGGTCCAATTTCTCGTTCAATTTCTTCTTCAACTCAGCGTAAGTTGGGTCCAATCTTTCCATGGTAGCCAACAACTTGTCACGTCTGTACTTGATACCGACCATTCCTTCTGGCTCCAAAACACCAGCTCTAGAGTTGACATCGGCGTACATCTCCATCATGTCAGGATTGATGGTTGGGTCAACAACAACCCAAGAACCACCTCTCAACTCACCGTGTGGAGGGATGTAAGTGAAGATTGGCTGCTTGAAGTCAACCAAAGCGTCAACAATGAAAGAACCATACTTAAGAACCTCGTTGAACATATCACGTTGACCACCAGAGAAACCTCTCCAGTTTGCCAAGATCATCAATGGCAATTGCTCACCGTGGTTGAAATCGTTAATGGCCTGAGCAGTCTTGAAAGCAGAGTTAGGGTACCACACTTGACCAGCTTCCTGGTTAAGCAACTCGGTGGAGTCTGGGTTGGCAGGATCAGCTGGAACCAAGTTCTCAACAGTTCTGGTCTCAACACCGATAACACCAATAGGGATACCACCAAGACGAGCTCTACCAACAACGACACCTCTAGCCCATCCGGACAAGGTCTCTTGGAAGGAACCCTTGTCGAACAAACCAGCCTCGAATCCACCGGACTCCAATTCACGTCCAGCGATCATCCATCTGACATCGTATGGCTCGCTCTTTGGTGGAGCGTATTCCACATCTCTGTCCCAAGGATCTTCGCTCTTCAAAATTGGAACTGGAGTGTCACGCTTGGCAGGCACGTAGGACATCCAGTCCATGATCTTCTCAACACCAGCCAAATCATCGCTGGCAGTCAAGTGAGAAACACCATTCTTGTACATGATCTGAGTACCACCCAATTGCAAGTTGGAAGAGTAGACTTCTCTACCCAACAACTTGTTGATGGCTGGAGCACCAGTCAAAATAATTGGCTGGCCCTCAATTTGAATGGCTCTTTGACCCAATCTCACCAAGTAAGCACCGATACCAACAGATCTGCAAGTAACCAATGTGATGGTGAAGATGTCTTTGTAAGCTCTGGATGTTGCACCAGCAATCAAACCAGAACCCTTAAGACACTCAACACCCAAACCATTCTCGGCACCGACAATGGAGGTGATAATATGACGCTCGCTACCATTCTCCACAACTCTTTCAGTAACAATGGTCTTACCGTTACCAGCCTCGTCGATGGTGGCCTTGTCCTCGGAGTTCAAGTACAAGTACTTGAAACCCTTCTCGGGCTTACCCTCCTCGTTCCATGCGACCTTGAAGTAAGGAAGCAATTCTTCGGCAATACCAATTCTGGCACCCGAGTTGGCAGAGAGGTAGACTCTTGGGATACCCAACTTTCTTGCCAATTCAGTACATCTGTTGAAGAATTCATCTTCCTCAGGACCGAAAGAACCAATCTTGTGGGTGATATCATTGGCAACGATGACGAATTGACGGCCGCGAGGGTACTCGGGAGTCTTCACATTAACCTTGAAACCAACCATTCCAATCTTGTTCGAACCTGGCTCTCTCTCAACAGCGGTCAAACCTCCATTCTCATCCTGGATCAATTCCAACGAAGAGAAGAAGTCCTTAGGAACCTTGCCGTCACCGAGCTTCTTCCACTGGGTGATAGTGGCTTGGCGGAACAACTCTGGGAAGTCGTAGACGTAGGTAGTTCCCATGTTGTGGGCCTTGTAACGCTTTGGTTGCAAGGACTCCTTGGCAGGGTAAGGAGTCGAGATCAGTCTCAAGTGCATGGAACCTGGAGTGCCGATGGACTTGAAGACCCACTCACCCTTGGTGTTCTTGATCTCCATGTACAATTCAGACTTGACAACGTAACCAGAGACGTTGTTAATGATAGCACGCAATGGGAATGGCTGACCAGATTGTGGGTCAATACAAGAGATACGGATCTCAGCACCAGTAACTCTCAATCTCCACAATCTTCTACCGAATCTCTCCAAGAACGAACCAAAAGCGGCTTCAACCTCAGAAGGCAAGACATTGAAGACAGCAGAGAAGTTGATGAAGATGTGGTTCAAGTCAGAGTTGGAGGTATCGATAACTTCCAAAGCATCCAAGATGTCAGACATCAAACGGTTGGACTCGGAAATCAAGTACTCACTGATACTGATGTCTTCGTTGATAACACCAGTTCTGATGATACCTCTGGTGAAGAATCTCTTATCAGATGGGGAGTTCTTACTGACAGCTTCGTAAACGTGAATGTTTCTGTTGTCAGTGAAGATTGGCTTGATGTCAAAGTTCTCCAAACGTCTCAATTCCAATTGGAATGCCAATGCTGGCTCAATGTGTCTGATGACCTTGTTCTCAACGTAGTCAGGGGCGTTGAAGGTGTAGTACTTAGGGTAAGTACCCACCTTGTTACCGAAGACAAAGGTAAGACGACGGATAGCAGCAGCCTTCAACTCCTCCTTGTTGTCCTCAAGAATCTCTTGGACTCTTGCCAAAACTTCCTCCTCGGTCTCGTAGCCCTCAATGCTAGAAATGACAACATTCACAACGTTGGTGTACTGAGGCTCGCTAGAACCAGTCTTGAAGGAGATGGCATCCGAAGGGTTGATCTTCTCGAGACCAGCAAGGAGCATGTCATCGACATCATCAATGTGTCTGGCTGGAACCAAGACACCAGTTCTGGTCTTTTGACCGGCCTTGCTGTCAACAGTGAAAGACAAGTCAGAAACAGAAGCAGCTCTGTTCATCGAAGTCGAGTCATCCTTCTTAAGGTTCTGAACGGAATGAGAAGAGAGAGATGGCAATTGGAATTGCCACTTGATGATTGGCAACTTCTCCTGGTCCTGGAAGTCGTAGGTGATTGGACCCAAAGAGTAAGCTCTGTAGGAACGACGAACATAGACCTCAGCGGCAGCCATAGCAACCCACTCGTCTTGGTTGATCAAGAACTGGAGCAACACATCGAAAACAGTGTGCTTGGAGTCAACGACTTCACGGATGATATCGAAGTTAGGACTTCTGTACTTGGCGTACACCTCACCGTAGGAGGTCTGCAACACAGAGGATCTCAAGATGTGCTCCAACTGGTCGGATCTCTCCTTGATGGATGGCAAAGAGCATTGAATCAAGATTTCTCTTGCCTTCAAAGCAACCTTGGCAGTGCCTCTAGACTCCAACTCGACAACGTTTCTCAATGCTTCTCTGATGGAAGAAGCAATGGTAGCAGATTGTTGCAAAATTGGCTGGTAGGCATCGATGATAGCCAAAACCAAGTTGTTCTTAGCGCCAACTCTGGAGTGAGACAAAGCATACAGCAAGACTTGGTTCAAGTCGGACTTGTTCTCATCTCTAAGCTTCAAGATCACATCCTCCTCACGGTTGTTGGAGCCAGAGAACAACAGTTCAACCTTGTAATATTGGTTGAGCAATTCACCAACGTAGTTGAACTCATGCTCAACAAGACCGTTGGCGTACTTGGTAGCAACCTCAACCAAAGGAGCGACAATGGCGCCAAACAATTGGTCGTCAGACTCCTTCTCAGCCTTGTGAATGAGTTTCAAAAGTTGCTTACCTGGGAACTCGGCACCTCTGGCTTGAGATCTCTCAATCAAGGTAGTCAAACTCTCATCCAACTTTGCGTTCAATCTAGAGTGCAAGGCAGAAGCATGCAAAGCCCACTCGGAGTATGGCAATTCTCGGTCTCTTAAGATCTCGATCAAATTCTTCAAGGTAGCGTTCATAATGACCTGGTTGTCAAATCCAGCCAAAATGTTCTGCAAGATGGTTGCGTACTTGTTGAACTTGTGGATTGGTCTGGAACCATCAATGGAAGGTTCACCCATGTCAGGCAAAGTACCCTCGAAAGGCAAGGCGTGTTTGACCTTAGATGGGTCATCCAAAGCCAAGATAGCCAAAATGTCACCGGCGTTGACGGTAGATCCGGGTTGCTTGATGGTCTGAACAACACCATTTTCTTGAGCAATCAATGGCATGCACATCTTCATGACTTCAACCTCAGCGTAAGCCTGGCCAGCAACAACGTGCTCACCAGAGTCAACCAAGTACTTGACCAACTTACCGGGAGAGGGAGTTCTCAATTGGGTTGGGTCATTTTCAATCTCCAACAAACAAGTCTTGCCGTCAACAGACAATCTAGTGGCAGATGGCTCCTCCTTCCAGTAGATGGAGTAGGACTTACCACCAATGGCACACAACAATCCACCATCAGACAAAGAACGGACAGAGACCACAGCTCTGGTACCGTTCAAGAACAAGGTGAAAGTCTCCTCAGAAGACATGGTTGCAGTGAACTTGTACTTGTGACCTTCGTAGATGAACTCAATAGGGAAGATAGTTCTCAACAAGGCCTTGTTTGGAACTTGACCTCTCTCCAAAGAGGCTCTGTACTCAAGTCTGTCTTCTTGAGAGGCAATGTGGGCCTTGGTAGCAGCACCACACAACACAGCGAGAATTGGGTCTGGTCTCTCGGCGGTCAACTTCTTGGAGATCAACTCATCCAACCATCCGGTTGTGATGGTGTTGTCTTCGAAATCTGGAGTCTCCAACAACTTGATCAAGTACTCCACGGTGGTTCTGAAATCACCTCTAATGGACAATTCCTTCAATGCAACAACCATGTGCTTTCTGGAAGCTTGACGATTCTCACCAAAGGCAAAAATGTGACCGAATTGAGAATCGGAGAAAGAATGGATCGACGATTGGTTACTCACAGAAAAGTAACCCCAAACGTTCGAGGAGGATCTGAAGTTCAACTCGTGCAAGTTACCACCGGAAGGCTTGAAACCTTCACCTGGGTCCTCGGAGGTGATACGACAGGCGGTACAGTGACCCTTTGGAACAGGACGACGCTGAGTGGTCAAGGAGCTCTCCTCCTTGAATTCAAAGTCAATCTCAGTAGAGGTGTGAGGGTCGACACCATACAAGGTTCTGATGTCTCTGATTCTGTGCATAGGAATACCCATGGCAATTTGCAATTGAGCAGCTGGCAAGTTGACACCGGTCACCATTTCGGTGGTTGGATGCTCAACCTGCAACCGGGGGTTCAATTCCAAAAAGTAGAACTTGTCATCAGCGTGGGAGTACAAGTACTCGACGGTACCAGCGGAGACGTAACCGACCAATTTACCCAATCTGACAGCGGCGTTCTCCATCTTACGGAAGGTTTCTCTGTTGGCAATGGTAACAGGAGCCTCTTCAATAATCTTCTGGTGTCTTCTTTGCACGGAACAATCTCTTCCAAACAAGGAAATGTTGGTACCGTATTGATCAGCCAACAATTGCACCTCCAAGTGTCTGGCGCTACCGGCCAACTGCATGATGAAAATTGGAGAACCGGGAATTTCGTTGGCGGCCTGGCTGTACAAGGTGAGGAAATCTTTCTCGTCATCGACCTTTCTGATACCTTTACCACCACCACCTTCGGAGGCCTTGATCATGACGGGGAAACCAATCTGCTTGGCTTTTTCCAATCCGTCCTCGGGGCTCGTGCAGCATCCCTTAGCGTAGATTTCGTCAGAGACCGACACCAAGTTTGTTTCGCTGTCAATCTCGACTTCGTCGACACCGGTACCGGACCATGGAATGCACGGCACTTTGGCGTGCTGGGCCACGATGGTGGAGGAAATCTTGTCACCCAATGATCTCATGGCAGAGCCAGGAGGACCAATGAAGAGGATTTTCTTTGGGGAAGCAGCCAATCTTTCTGGCAAGTCTGGGTTTTCCGAGGCATGGCCCCATCCGGCCCAAACGGCATGGACATCGGTTCTCTCTGCGATTTCCACGATTAACTCGACGTTGGCGTAGTTGTTGTTGTTGGTGCCACCGGGCACCTCCACGCATTGGTCGGCCATTCGGATGTACTCGGCATTGGCGGTCATATCCTCTGGGGTGGCCATCACTGTGAATTGGATGGCTCTTTCGTCGCCAAAAGTTTCGTAGGCCCATTTTCTGACGGATCTGATCTCCTTGACGGCGGCGATACCGTTGTTGGCGATCAACACCTTGGAAATGACGGTGTGACCTTGGTGGTTTCTCACAAAGTCGGTGACGGGACCAGGCTCGGCCGCATCCACCGAGTTTAAGCCCTTAAAGTGAGGAGCCAAGCCCTGATGGAGCGACGAGAAGTTTGTAGATTCGGGCATGATAAAGTGCTTGACACTGTTGTAGACACCTCGGAGCGAAAACGCTGGATTCGGCGTGGTTGAATGGGATTGTTCAGTGGAGAAACAACGACGCAGCCTCAATAAATATTGGGGGTGAGTATGTACAAAAAGTTGCGGGCGGCACGGTCGTAGAAATCTGGGGTTAGTAAATCGGGCGCTCAACTGAGACATGCGACGGAGATAGGCGCCTGGACAATGGAGTGCCAGGTTATGGTGGGAGATTGTTGGAGTAGTGGATGGGAAACTGATGGGTTGGAAGGACCGGAGGACGAGATCCGAGGGCGAGGCCTCCCACCAGATCCGAGGGCAGGGCCCCAGCGGTGGTTGGTGATGGGCCACATTGGGGACGCAGTTTGGCCGTTTTCCAACAATTCAGCCCGGCAAGTAGCCACGTCGCATTGTGGCGAGTGAATTGCCCCAATCACCAAACCTTCCCTCTCGGCGTGGCTTCGCAGATCAACGATTCTTCAGAGTTTTTTCTCCCACCTTGAAAAGTCACAATGGGCAGCATCGATACATACAGATGGCAAGGAGTCAAACGACAGACGAACACAGTTATTGTTGTTGAAGTTGTTGTTGAGAAACTGCGGGTCCAGACTCACTCTTATCAATTGGCAAAACTCGGGCAGCCACGGGAAGACGAGGATGTACTTATACCAGTTGGTTTTCGCAGCTTGGGCACCTGCACCCGGTGGTCATAAATGGGTGAATTCGCACTAGAGTCGCCAAAAATTGGCCCCAACATTGCAAAAGTTGGCCCAAAATTGGTGTGTGTGGAAACCAAAAGGTCTGCACCAAACTTGACGTAACGACAGTTTCTGGCGGCGTTTGCGGCTTGGGGGCTGCCTTTGGGCCATGCAATCACTATGAAATTCGGTTGACGTGGCCCAATTGTGCAATTGTTGACCACCAACCCCAATTGCTGCCATTGGCCTCCATTGCGACCAAGATGCGAAATGGTGCAACTTGCAACGCAGGGAGCCCCTGCTTGTGTGCAGGCCGTGAATCTTCCACCACTATCAGCTACGGGTTTTGAAACATCGGGTTTGTGGCCAGTGCGGGCGGGTCGAAATGGGCTTATGGCGCCGGCAGAAACGCAGACTGGCAAAACTCCGCGACCCACCCTCCACCCAGTGAATATGGTCACGTGCTTTCTTTCACGTGCTCGTCTGGACCGAAAAATGGTCACGTGAGAAAGGTCGTGTGTGGGTTTCGTGTCAGGTGACTTCACACGTGCATTCTTTTTTCCTCTCTCGCGGTCTCTGCTTCTGTTTTTGGTCGCGCGGTTGTTGCTGCTTGGTTGTGGGCCCGTGGCTCCCCCACGGAACAGCTTACGGCTCTCCGAATTGCTACTCGAAACCTGACATGTGTCGAGAATTCTTGGCTCTGGTTTGACGTTTATGTCACCAAATGCCATTCCAAGTGAAACGGGAATTTCTCATTGTGTGTCTGTTTATTATTATTTTTTTTGTTTTTTTACATTTCCGCTAAAGTTGCCTCCAATGCTCACCGGTTTCTGGAGCTGCTCGTTGGTTCGGTGTTTGGTAAAGTTGGTTTTGTTGTGACCCCACTTCGTAGTTTATGCAATGTGCCGTAAATGTCTCATCGTTGCTAAACATAACAAGTATACCACTGATTATTTGTCGGAATGACGTAGTGGCTCTCCCAAACTGGGGAATCCTCATAACCACGGTTGGTTACATTTCGCTTGCAATTTGGAGGCCGTGCCGTGTTTAACGTGGGGGAGAATTTGTCTCACCACTATAAATATTGCGGGCATCTACAGAATTTGTGGGGAAACAGCAGAAATGTCTTCGGTCTCGTCAGAAGAAAAATATGATGAAAACGAAGTCCCAACCTTCTTGGGGTTGAAAGGAAATCGGTTGAACGCGGGTGTCACCGTAATGTGTGGAGTGGGTTTCCTTCTTTTTGGATATGACCAAGGTGTCATGGGTTCTCTCTTGACGTTAAACTCCTTCAGAAAAACATTCCCTACTATCGATACCCAGTTGCATCCGGAAAATGCAACTTTGCAAGGTGCGACTATCGCCTTGTATGAGGTTGGATGTTTGATTTCAGCTCTTTCCACAATGTACCTCGGTGACCATTTTGGAAGATTGAAACTTATTTTCGCCGGTTGCTTCATCATGATTGTGGGAGGTGCTTTGCAGGCAGGGTCCACCACCGTTGCATTTTTGATTGTGGCCAGAGTGATCTCTGGACTTGGAAATGGTCTTCTCACCTCCACGGTTCCATTGTACGCAGCAGAGTGTTCCAAGGCACACAGCAGAGGAAGATTGTTGTGTATCCATGGTTCATTAATCACAGCTGGTATTTGTATCTCCTATTGGATCGACTTTGCCTTCTACTTCACCGACAAGTATGGAGAAATCGCATGGAGATTCCCAGTCGCATTCCAGGTGGTGTTCCCTTTGAGTATTCTTGGATTCATCTTCAAATTGCCTGAATCCCCAAGATGGTTGATGGGCAAAGGAAGAGTCGAGGAGGCCAGAAGAGTGTTTGCTTCCCTCTATGATTTCCCTATGAATCATCCTGTTGTTGAACAGCAGATTTCTGAGATTCAGCAGAGTTTGGCTTTGGAGGCTCAGACTGGAGCTAATAAATTCAGCGTGAAGAAGTTATTCCATCAGGGTGAAAAGAAGAGTTTCCAGAGAGTTAACTTGGCCGCCTGGTCCCAGGTTATGCAGCAGATCTGTGGTATCAACTTGATCACATACTATGCGGGTACAATCTATGAGACCAACATTGGCATGTCGCCATTCAACTCGCGGGTGTTGGCTGCGTGCAATGGTACCGAGTATTTTTTGGCATCTCTTATTCCCATTTTCATCATTGAAAAGGTGGGCAGAAGACCACTCTTCTTGTTTGGAGTAGTGGGCCAGTTCTTGACGATGCTCTTCCTCTATGTTTCGATGGAAATGTCAGAGCAGGGTCGCAGTGGTGCCTCTATTGGAGCTGCAGTGTTGCTTTTCATCTTCAACACATTCTTTGGTATTTCACTCTTGTCGTTGACGTGGTTGTATCCGCCTGAGATTTCAGCCTTGGAGGTCAGAGCACCCACCACGGCTATCTCCACTGCATGCAACTGGGGATTCAATTTCATGGTGGTGATGATTACGCCCGTCTGTTTCGAGAGAATCAAGCATCATACCTACTTGATTTTTGCCGGTATCAACTTCTTGATGATCCCAGTGCTCTTCTTCTTGTATCCAGAAACTAAGGGTCGTACTTTGGAAGAGATGGACTTGATTTTCGCCAACACTCCAGCATGGAAACCATGGGAGTCGGTGAGAATCGCCAGAGAGATGCCATTTGCTCACTCTGGACGTGAAGAGGATGTGATGGCTTACAAGCGGAAGGGATACTCTGAGCATATTGAGAATGCAATTCTTGAGAGCTCGGACCTGGGCAGCAAAGTGTAATTAGAAGCAGACTTACTGGAAATTCACAAACCACGCAAAGTATTGAAAACTGTAGAGGAGCTTTCGCCATTTCACACCCAGTCGGCATCCTGATTTATTAGGATAGAGTTGGTAATGACATTGTGCTGAATCATTGCATCAAGCTTCAAGCACTTGCTTTCCGTTAGAACAGGAAATATATAAAGAAAGAATGAGGAGAGACAAAAATTGATGAAATCAAAACTATTGGTCCACTCGAAAAAGAAAAAAAAAACATGTCGTAAAACTCGACAAGTTTGATCCTCATACTGACTGATTTGCACCCAGCAAATGAGTGTCGCAACCTCCAGAAGTCAACAGAAAATACAGAGAAAAGCAACCTCCGGTCGAGAATCGGAACGAAAATAAAAAAAACACAGCAGAATAACCAAACAAAAGGTACAAGTTTGAATTTCCAAAAGTCGAATTTTCCCATTCCCGTCCATTATTTCCTGCCCTCTCAGGGCAGTTTCTCCATACTTCGGATTCAACGGGCGTTATGGGCCTGGCACGACGCAAGAAAAAAAGCTGGCGAAAAATTGCACCTAGTCAACCATCTTACTCAGATTGGCAAAAAAGCATGTCGTGGTTATTTGGCGGCAAAACACAGCAAGAAAAGCAGCAGGACGACCTCAAGCAAACTTTGGGGTTTGATCCTGCTCAGGTGGCCGATGTCTCCGCCATCATCCAAGCTCCAGGAGTGTTGGACTCATCCAGATTGCACCCTTTGGCGGGTTTGGACAAGGGAATCGAATACATGGATTTAGAAGACGACAAATTGTCGGAAATGGAAGGTGCACAGGGTATCTTGGCCTCGAGATCGTGGACTGACGACTTGTGTTACGGAACCGGTTCCGTTTACCTTCTCGGGTTGGGATTCGGAGGAGCATATGGACTTCAGGAAGGTTTGAACAACTTGCCAGCCAACTCCACACCAAAGTTGAAGTTGAACACGGTGTTGAATCACATCACCAAGAGAGGTCCATTCCTTGGTAACTCGGCCGGTGTTCTTGCCTTGATCTACAACTTGATCGACTCCACCATCGACCACTTCAGAGGAAAGCACGACGACTTCAACTCGTTGGCTGCCGGTGCTTTGACCGGTGCCCTTTTCAAGAGTTCCGCCGGCTCCAGACCAATGGCGATCTCCACCGGGTTGATGACCGCTGCTGCTGGTGCTTGGTGTGGCTTGAAACGCTTCCTTTCTTAAATGCATGGCTATTGGGGTGGTAATGTCTATTAATGTCTGTGTTCTGCTGTAAATAGTTAAACGACTCTTGTTGAACGAATCACCGTCACGTACAAACTGCACGGGCCTTTTTGGGCGCCACCGCCTCCACGGGCTCCACCTCGGCCTCCAGTGGCCTCTTTTTGTCGCTGAAAAGCTGGTCAAACCGATCCTGGTCGTATTGCCGGTCCTTTTGCATGGTCCGAATAAATATTTTGTCACCTTCCTCGCCAATTCTCTCGGCGATCTCGAGGAGCTCCTCGTTGCCTTTAACTTTGCAGAACTCCAGGTAGAATTTCGACTTGCCTGGAACCTGATTTAGCAAGATGTACTTGGTGTTGCTGGGATGGTTATCACACAGAATGCATGTCCGGATGAACTCGGGGACAACTTCACGCCACGGACGTGGATTGTCGCTGAAGACGGTGGGGTTGGACTCTGCAGACTCTGCCATCATGCCTCCGATGTTGTAGTTCCCTAGAAGTTTCTGGAAGTTCAAGATTTCTTTCTTGCAAGTAAAACCTCCGTTGATCACAAGCGACACGCCGTGTTTGCTGGTGACCTCGTAGATCTTCTCCACAAACTCACGGATGGGCACTTCTCTGTTTCTCATTTCTCGGGTCCGACAGTGAACAGTCAAGTTGGCCACTCCGGTGGCGCAGATTTTCTCCACCAAGTCAAGCGTGGGTTGTGGATCTTTCGAGTCGAGGAGCCGGATCTTGCAACTGATGGGCTTGTCGTTTGGTCGACCGACTTTCTCCACCAAATTGGTCAAGATCAGAAGTAGAAGTTCTGGCTTGGAGAGCAACGCTGCGCCCATACCCGCGTGGGTGGAGAACGGCTTAGGACATCCACAATTAAGATCGATTCCGTCGACGTCGTGGATCACTTTGCTGGCGCCTTCCACGGCGATTTGTGGGTCTGCTGATCCGAGCTGGAAAATGAGCTTCCCCAGCTCGATCGAGCGGTTTGTACGGAAAATCAAGGAGTTTTTCTGCCCGCTCTTGCCTGTTTCAACAAAGTCAACCGTCCCAAGCTTCTCGTTCTCTAGGCGGGTGCATGTTCTGATTTTCCGGTCGATGATTTCGGGCGACCACACCAAGTCTGCTCCGTACTTGAGGGCCATAAGCCGGGTCGGAAGTTCGCCGCTTCTGACCATGGGCGCAAGACACAATTTTCCGGCGTATTCTGGCATTTTTCTCGATAAATGTGCTAGATTTCTCCGAAATAGTTGCATGGTGACTTTGACATTCGGATCCGGGCCCACTTGATGAGGTGCGCACGTGACCCAGTAATTGGGGGTCCAGAGCATCGACGTTAGAGGAATGTATACAATAGGAAGTTTACGAGGGCGACGATGGAATCGGAAGGTGAGAGAAGAATCTATTAGGGGCCAATTGAGGCAAGTCTGGTTTAGGTGCCCAATTTTCCGACTTTCTCTTATCTGGGTCCAGATACGATATCTCCACGCGCAGGTAAACCCTGGCCCTCATAAATCCGCATCTCTATCGATATTTCCGCCAATTGGGCCACAGAAGGTTCTCCAAGCATACCCCACAAACCCAAAGGCGGCCACCGGCGTTATGACCAGGCTTAACGGCACTGGCGAAGGTTCTACGGAATCAGAAGGAAAAAAAAAAATTCTCGGCAGGAAAAAATTTGACGTTCACTTGACTGCAACCTCACTTACGATGGTCCGGTCGCCCGGTGGAACTCCGCAATTCACAAAACCGGGGCAAGCAGCACCGATCGCACCGTATGCCCTCTGCAACCCGGCGGCGTCGCTGAGATCGCCGACCCCAAATCTCTAAACATAACAAACCTAAAAATACTTCAGCCTCTGACTCATGGCATCCTCTGGTGGTCTGCAGGTCACGCGATAACTCCAGGTCAAGTGACTCCATCACTGAGCAACTGCCCCACCAGCAACTGGCCCAACTGGTACACCGTGCATGACTGGCGGCCGAAAAGCAAGTGGGCAACCTTCACAATGCTGACAATCACCGCCAACCGCCGCCAATCTCCATGTTTGCGCACACGGGGACACCTCCCAGTGCACCCAGCCAGTGACAGTAGCCATAATGGTCAGACCCGATCACTGCGCACGTGATCGCACCGTGACATGACTGTGATAAGGATGATCCCCCACAATCAGCAGGACGTAACGGTGGGCAGTATCAAGTGGCCGGAGGTTGTGGCTGCTGGCAATTGAGGTGTTTTTGGCAGGCCGACCTGTTGTCACCCACTGCCGCCGCTCAGTCCCAACAAACGGACCCCAGTTTCGCCCGTCCCCATGGGCGACACGATGGGCACAGCCGTTTAAACAAGAAAAAAATGTCGGCATGGGTTTCTTTTGAGTGCGCCGTCCTGCAGGAGGCCCGGCTTATCTGCGGACACCTCTGGGGCAGCCATTGGCAGTCGACGAGACCGGGGACAGGCCCAATGGGGCCAGCATAACACGGCGGCGGCGATGGCAGCAACTGGCCACCGAATTGAGTGTGCGAGCTTCGGACTTCACGGACAAAACCTAAAACAGACATGTCACGACAAACATGGGGTTTTTTAGGTCCTGCAGCGGGGTCCCGAGGCGCGCATCGATCATGCTTTGTATAACGGTCACATCTTCTGTACACACAACGTGATGACTAGGCATCCGCCAGTCCCCCTGGTCAATTGACGGCACAAACGCACGGGTTCCGGGTATTAAACTGCAGCCCGCATGGGTGCGGTGCCAATTGACATGGTAAACTGAGCCAATGGCCGGCCCATGGGGCAAACCCGCCTCAGAATGTGCACCTGCAACCGGAGGAGCACGTCGCGGTCGTGCAGGATAAAAAGAAATTAAATGGCGTTACATACAGAAATTAGTAAGAAAAAGAAAAAAGTCTGCAAATTTTGCTATTTTTTTTTTTTCTTTTGACTTATGTCATACGAATCCATTTATATAACTGTCCGCCCACTGGTTACGGCCCATACTGGTTTCTTTCCAAAAATTTTGCCATGACTCTACTTTACCAGCCCCTCTCCAGAACTTTTGGCCAGAGAGACGGGTGTTTGACCCCAAACAACAACCACGACGACAAATCCGCCAAACACCTCTCCCACCACAACACCCACCCCTCCAGCTCCCGTCACCACAACAACACCACCTCGGCCGCCTATGTGCCCAAGTCCAGCTTCTCCGAATCCAACCACGACATTTTGTCTCCACCGTTATCGCCTTATCAGAAGGCTTCCTCGCAGGATGCGGATTTGGGTGTGCACTCCACCGAGTCGTCACCACTCACCGCTCGCTCGTACATGCAAACCTCGCTGCCATTCAAGGTTGAGAACTTCAAGAGCTACTCATTGGCAGTGGCCCCCTGGGCCAACTTGTCCACCAACTACAAGAGAAGACAGTTGCGGTTTTTGGACCAGTACGCGGTGATTCTGTCCAAGGAAAAATCCTATCTGTCGCTGATCCGGTTGGCAGAGAGAAGAGCGGCCCAGGCTGCCCATGCGGCATCGTCTTCGTCGTCTTCGTCGAGAAAAAGACACTCGTCCAGTTCTGACCTGGACACCGATCAGGTGGAACGGGTGCGCACTCGCAGAGTGGTGAAGGAACACCTGGTGTCGCTCTCCGAAATCGACGCACCCTCCTCCTCCACCACCTCTGCACCTCCCTCACCAAAGAAGAGAAAGGTGAGAAGAGAGGCCCCCTATGCCGGGTCGCCCTTGGCTGCCCAGCAGGCGGCGTTGATTGACGAGTCCATTCCCGACTACTCTCCAGATCCCGCAACCACCTTGCCCAAGGGCAACCAGCGGTGTCTCAAGATTGAGTGGAAGGGCCAGCCCATGGACTTGAAGAACGATGCCAATTTGGACAAGTTGCATCCAGCCGAGGCGTTGTTAGCTTCCACGCTTCGGTTGCCCTGCAACGTGTATCTTGACTCCAAGAGAAGATTGTTTTACGAGAAGGTGAAGAGAATGCGCAGCGGTATGCCCTTCAGAAGAACCGACGCCCAGAAGGCGTGCAGAATCGATGTGAACAAGGCCAGTCGGCTTTTCGCGGCATTTGAGAAGGTTGGGTGGTTGAACGATGCCCACTTTGCCCGCCACATCTAATATTTATTAAACTATGGGGTGCCAGGATGGACGGCACAAACTTCACTTCAGGAATTGGTTTTATGTAATTTTATATGGTCGAACGACCGGATGGTTTGTATGTTTAAATGGACGCACTAGCGTGAAAACTGGGGTAGGGTTGGTGGCTGAGAAAGCCTGGTGGGTGTAGGAGCGTGGTACGTTGATTTGACTCGATGTCGAATGAAGATACAACATGCTGTCTGTGGAAGTTCCATGGGTTTCTGTGCATCTTCTCAACGGGCGGAAACAATCGCTTAATTCTGGGCACTGTTCTCAGCGAGTTCCTTCAATGTGGCCCTGGACACCAGGATGCATTCACGATTGTGGAACTCTAATTGCCGAAACCGCCATAACTACAATGTGATCACGCAATTGGCGAGAATGATAGCTCCTTTGTCGTGACAAATATGAAGTAACGGAGGCTGCCATCAAATTATCGTTCTACTAAGGCTGCAGTATTCACCATGAGACTCACTCACTCGATGGTTCTCCACGCTTCTTCGAGCTTCTCTCCCTACAAGTCGAACAATCTGTTTCTGGCCAGCACTAGACTCCCTACTGAAGCCCTCGTAGTTAAGCTCTCCTATTTTAAACTTTTACAACATGACATGACATGATTATTTGCTTGTGGACCCTGGATCAAGAGATGCATTATCATGCCATTCTCCCTCTCAAGACAATGGCCTAGCGAAACAATGGGAGCTACACTCGATGGCAGATTCCCCTGTGACGAAAGAATCACATATGGATTGAAAAACATGTAATTGCTTCTGCCAGTTTATGAATCTTGCCAAGCTCCCCCATCTGGTCCCCCACGTTGGTCCCCCACACAGTTGCGCACGGCATTATTCGGTGCGTCCCGCCAAAAAATGCGGAACTTTACAAACATTTCCTCCCCAACCCGGAACTACTCTTCGGTAAAACTCCACCTTAAAATTCGAATTTGGACATTAGCAAGCCCAGCCAAAACCGCAACTGTAGTGCAAATTGATCCGAGCCCGCAATATCTCGGATCGGCCAATTTCCGCCTCACGCTGGTCTTCCGTCCCAATCGGTGCTGGTCAACCAGAAATCCCCATGGGTAAGCCCTGGTGCACGGGTGTATGGCCGCCCCACCCAACTCACCCAACTCCCTCAACTCACTTCTTTCATTCATCTACTTCAAAGAAAAAAAGAAGCCCACTTCTTCCCACCCGGCGCCGCTCATCACCAGTGTCACTCGCCACACTCACCTTCACACCAGCCACTCGCTCGCTGTTTCTCGGCCCTGTGCCGTCGCCAGGCCCCCCACTTTCGCTCAGTTTCCGGCTCCTCAACCATCAACCGCCGCAACTCCAATACCCAAGCACCAACCGCCACGGGACGCTTCATATTCACAAACGCAAACACATCCTCCCCCATGCAGCTGTCCCACATGTCGCAACCGACCGACCCCTCGCATTTGGGCGACCAGCCCACATTCCACCCGGAGGACCCTACTATGGCGCCAATGGCCCCCATGCCGCCGTTCCACCAACAGCACCCAGCATTGACACCATCCAGCACAGAGACGTCCTACCCGCCAACGTTCACCAACCATTACACCGGCAGCGACGACTCCATCCCCACGTCGTTGGCGTCCAAACTTAACAACTTCTACCTCCAGACTCCAACGGTGGCTGCCACCCCGGTGTTCAACCTGAGCCCCACATTCGTTGGCGCACCGTCCATGCCTACGCCCTCCGTGGTGGCCGACAACTTCCACTCCTCCCCAGAGTTCATCGCAGGCGGTGGACCCTCCTACCCATATGAGGGAGTGGGGACTTATCCTCGAGGATTGCAACTCACGTTCATGGACCCACACCAGATGGGCCCGGGAATGGGAGACCACGACCAAGTGGTGGGACATCCGGATATGCATCCCGCCGCCGATATGGTCCCTCGCATGCCGATTCACCAGCCGGGTCCTCATGACCATGCTGAGATGATGATGGTCAAGTCGGATGACAGCGACACGGTGACACAAACATCGACGCAATCTATGGACTACATGTCATTCAAGGGCCAGCCCTCCTCTGATGAATCGGGCCCTACTATTGAGGAGCTCTTGCAGGGAGACCCTTTTGCAGACTTGACGAATACGGCAGACCCGGTCGACAGCATTGTGGAAGTGGACGAACCAGATGCCGTGATGTCTAGTTTCCTAGATTTTGACGAGCTCGTTTCGTCGCCAACCCCAGATACCGTTACATCGTTTTCCCTGCAACAAACTACCAAGAAGCAGCGGTCCTCCAAATCTCCCACCCCTAAACAGAAACCAATCGCTACGATGAAAGTATCGATGCTGCCTGCAGTGAAACAGCTTCGAAAGCTGAAGTCCTTCACTACGGGCATCAAGCATCATGCGCTGGGGGTGCCAGCGTTCTCTCTCGAGGAGTGTCTGAATGAGTTCCATATTGCGGAAGGTAACTACGCATTTGAGGACGAGACGGCTCGTCTCAGCATGAAACTTGGGCCTGGACTTCACTCGTCCATCACGAAGCGCAAGTCTTCGTCAAAATTGCCAAAAGCACTCACCAAGCCACTTCTTCGCAAGGCGAAAACCACAACCAACTTATGTCTGCATAACGCATTCAGGAACTCGCCAAAAGTTCTTAAAAATATGGAGTCGGGACTTGTCTCGTTCAAGCTTAACTTGAACAACGCTTCACAGGATTAATATGGGATATTTTTTTTTTTGCTAGGTACAATTGTTATGCGTATCTATTACTATACAAGCGTAGTTTGCTCATGCCATCTTGTCACGTTTACAAGTCCTTCTTTCTTGGAACGTACTCCTCTTCCAAAACAACCTCGTTTCTGAAGAGTCTTGTCAATGAAAGTCCCTCAGCACTGTAAGCGTAGTAGGCCAATCCCACTGGGACAACTCCCATGAACACCACGTTGAAGAATGCGGAGCGGGGCGTGAAACGGAAGTAGTGGCCCATCTTCTCCTTGGCAGTGTTGAACCTCTGCAATGCAGGGTCTGGTTTGAGTGTGTGAGCCATGATTAGTTTCGATGGGTTGATGGGAAAGTTGGTGAGGTGCTTTGTATGCTCGCCTATTGGTTCTTGGGGCGTGCGCGCACCACCACTGGAGGAGTGGCTTGTATGCAATGATTCCAGCCAGACCCCATAGTTAAGGAAGGAAATGGTCGTCTGCTCACGTCGAGTCCTCTTGGGCAAATGCCGAATACAAGACCTTAGCAGGCTGTCCCAGTGGTGTGTCCGACTGCAAAACTCCAATTTCGTCGAGAATCCTTAGCGACTTTTCCCGGATGTAGTTATCTCTAACTGTAGGTCCAAACTTGATGTTGCGGATGCCGTCAAGGGACTCGTCCTTCATGAATTTGTCGTTGAGCTGGAGTACTCTCTTCAAGAGATCGTCAACCTGTCCTAGTAGGTAGTACACGTTCTCGTTCAATGGTTGGAGATGAAGCCGAAGCGTAGCGGCGGTTTCCGCCAGCAATTTGGAGTTGGCGCCCGCCAGTGTGATTGTTTCCACGCATTGTTTATAGTGGCGGAGAAGGCCCACGATTTTGGCGGCTTTCTCCTTCTGGAGAAGAAGCATCTTGCGCAACTGAAGCTCGAGATTGATGCTGGCCACCAATGAGCTTATACGGTCATCACTTTCAGCCGAAGCAGACATGTTCACCGACTTGGCGGTCAACCCATCGTGGTGTTTGAGGCGGATCCAGCCATTGTCCACTAGGTCACCTGGGATGGTGAGAATGTTTCGCAACGTGTAGAGTTCGAACTTGTCGAAATTCTTGTCGACGTGAGACTCGAGAAGCGTCTCGAGCTCTGCAGCCCCCAGCTTGATTTCGTCGCCGGAAAACACGTTGTCGCTGTTGGCAGACACCTGGGCGTCTCTGCGTTTCGTGAGGAAGCGCTCCAAGGCATCAGTGCACTTATACATGATGCCGTTGACATCATTGATGACCTGGTCGATGAGAGTAAGCGGCGCAAAGCCGAGATGCTCCGTGAGAAGAGCGGTGACTCGATAATCCGTGGAGTTCATGGAGAAGTGGAGTTGTTGATTTGGAACTCTCGTGAGGTCTTAAGTCACGTGGAAGACCGGGCTCCAGAGGTGGAATAGATAAGGGTCGGAGAGGTATAGAGACGGCGATAATCGGATCAGTAGCGGAAGATTTGGCCAGATGTCAAGTTTTGCACAAGTTTGATACTTTACGAGAATGTCGGTGCTCTTTTTTGCCGATATTCTGCCACCACTTGCTCAGTAGTGAGGTATCTACCTATAACCACCATCTCCGTCGAAATGGCCCACACCACTAAGTAAAACCGCCAAAAACAAAACCAGATGAATAAACCGGCCCCTTAAATTACAGATAAACCCATCCAACTCGCCCAGATCATGTGGCCCTTGTCCATAATGGAGATATGTCTCCGGCTGGAGTCGACCTGTGTGTGTGCCCAGCCTCACCAAATGGCGATAGTCACTGAAACTCCACCAACAACCACCACCGCCACACCGCCCAATAATCCGACCGCCCCTGCCAGCTTGCGCCACGACACCTATCCCCGCTGAAAATGTCTGCAACCCCTCCGGCCCCAATTCCACCCGCATCCCGTGCCTCACCTCCGGCGACCCTCACCCACCACCCAAGCAACTTTGACTCGTTGGACGCCAGAGTGGTGCAATACAAATATGCCATCGTCAAGCTCAACAAGGTGGTGGAGTCCATTGACAAGATGTTGGCCCAGGCGTCTGGTCCGGATGGCCCGCAGCCCCTCATATTGGTCCAGTACGTGATCTATCTCTCGGCCACCATGTTCGTGATCAACGAGAGCGGCTTCAATCTGCAGTTGAGTGGCTGGGAGAGCTTCCAGCCGGTGAAACCTGCCAAGGTCACCATTTCCCAGGTGGTGACCCATGTGCCTTATGACGTCAAGGACCAGCCTATTGTTCCGCTCAAGGACTTGCCCAGTGCTCGCGATGCAATTACATGCTTGAGTCTCTTCAAGAAGGCATGCTTGAAGTGCTTGGAGGGCTACCAGAAGCGGTTCGTCAATGCTCTGCGCGAGATCAACAACGATGCATACATGGCCGACTTGGAGACGCTCTTCACCTCGGTGTATTTTGACCAAAGAAACGACCTTGACTTGACCCTCCACTGCGCCAAAATCTCTCCATCATTCGTGTTGCCCACAAGACCAAAACAGGATTATGATGCAGACCCAAACCTAGGTGAGGCGACCTTGATAGACATGGACATCTATGCTCTCTTCACATTGACGTCGCAGTTATCTTATATGCTTCCCAGGATCAGCCGTGGAATTGCCAAGTTCAGAGAGTTGAAAACGACTCCTCGTCACCTACAAGACAATGCCTTCAAGGCCATTCCCAACAGCGAGTACTCCTTCCACCAGGTCTTGTTTTGGGCATTGCGCTTGAACGACTTATACTCCATTATTCGCCGGTTCGGTCGTCAGATCTACCTTGGCAACTTCGAGCATTTGCATGACAACAAGTTCCTCTCCCAAATGCCCAACGGCGCTCTTTTCAGAACAACCATCTTGAATGAGATTGATAACTTCTTCAACACCGCAAAAAAGAATGGAATTCTCATAGCTACCATCACCAGGTTCATCCGGATGAACTCCAAGTATGAAATTCGTGCTTCCAATGTACTTGAGTTTGTCGGTTTCATTCAACAGAGCTTCACATACATTGACACTTTGTCCAAAAAGTTCCAGGAGTTCGGACTCAACTGGATTGCCGGTGAACTTTCTTTCAGAAATATGCACGGGTTACCAGTGGAAAATCTTAATAAGCTCAATACCATCTTGCAAGAAGAGACAGCAAAGAATGCGCGGTTGAAGAGAGAATTAACTCTCCAGAGTGAAAGAGCAAAGGTGAAACACATCTCAAAGCCAGCTTCAAGTGCGAAGCCAGGTGATACTTCGAAGCCTACACCACCAAAGTTGTCATTGGGAAGGTCTTCAAGATCCTCATCCATTAGCAGCAACAATGAGAGTTCAAGCCCAAGCAAGGAATCTCCAAATAAGGTTTCTTCACCGGCAAACGGAACAAGGAAAATAACATCTACTCTTAATGGTCCACGAAGACCGCTGAGCATGATCTTTCTCCATGAAAATTCCTCGGCAAACTCACTTCAACTGACCTCTTCGGGAAATGCCATCGACAAGAATAAAATTGTCAACACCACGATCGAAGGACGTCGCAGATCCAATTCGCAGCCACTTTCATTCAATGCGGCAGCAGTAGCAGCGCTTAAACTGCCTGCGGCTACTCCTAGCTCTGGATCTGGTCTGCTTCTGCCTTCCGGCTCCATTAGAAGAGCCACCTCTCTTGGAAGGAAACCAAGCAATGCTTCACAACTCTCACCCTTGGCTTCTAAAATGTCCCTGCTCAATGTCGTCAATGAGTCCGAAGACAAGACTGTGAAGCTTTCTGCCAATCAAAAATTTCAACAACATTTGAGAGAGGCATCTAAGTCGGGTGCTTTGTTTGCCCAGGAGAAGGAGACCTTCACTAATGTCGTGTTTGACCCTAATAACCCTTCTTCGGTCAAATTGAAGCGCTACGCTGACCCGGTCAAACCACAGCCTCCAGCTCCCGTGGTCGAGCAACCTAGACCAACTACGAATGGTGTGGCCGAATCATCTGCTAGAGCGTCCTTGCAAAAGGCACAGGCACTGCGTCCAACAGTGGCGCAAGTTACGAAGCGTAATACTCAGAAAAACACCGGCCTGCTTACCGTGCCGGAGCCAAACTACCAAGGTCGCCAGAGCCGGGACTCTGTAACATCTGAGAGCTCCCAAGTATCCTACGGATCAACACCAGGATCTTCAAGCGTTGGGGATGACGCCTCCATCAAGAAGGTGAGATTTACCGGTGTCCCTGATTACCATCCATCAGAAGATGCACCCACTAGTCATTCCAGCAGGATTTTGAAGAACTTTGCTGCTTTCAAGATGCCATTAATCACCAAGGCATCCCATGCTGCGTTCAAAAAGAAGGACCAGTTGCTCAAGAAAGAAGAGAGTTTCTTGTTCAAGCAGCAGCTCCATCCAAATGACAGCTCAGCTCCTAATCCGGGACAGTCGGCAGGTTCCTATGTGCCCGTACAACAACCACTGAGATTGTCAAAATTTAGACCATAAATTGGGTGCAAATTGAAAAACCTTGAATGTATGCAATTTGTGTGCAGTCCGCGAGACACTTTTTTCTTCCTCATCTTGAAAATCAACTTTAGCACATCTCTCAACTGAAAGACTCACAAGATGCCTGCAGAGGTGAGAACGGCATCGGAAGCTGACTTGAATGCTCCTTCAACCAAGAGAAGAGCTCTTCTCAAGAGCAGCAATCCTGTGAACCTGGACGGTCTCTCCGAATGCTTCCAAGTGGTGAGATCCAACCTATATGTTTCTGTTGCCCCATGTCACATCACAAACCCTATAAACGGTATAAAAGCACAGCATTTGGACCCATTGATCATGACATACTTCCCCAAGGCACAGGGTGTCGTGTTGTCGTACTCCAACATCACGGTTAGCAAAGAGCATCACTCGTTGGACACGAATGACCAGCCCATCACCATTTCCAAAGTTGGAGACTCCACTCCATTCTCCTTCATGTGGATTACGGTGGACTTGCTCATATGGCGTCCTCAAATCGGCGACACTTTGGAAGGTTACATCTACATGCAAACGGCATCGCATATCGGATTGTTGGTTCACGACACCTTCAACGCATCCATCAAGTTCAGAAACATTCCACAGGACTGGGAGTTCATCCCCAGCCAAGCTGATGAGTTTGAGGAGTCCAGCGAAGCGGCCGAGTCCAAGTCCAGCAAGTTCAGATCTTACGGTTACTGGGCTGATGCCTCTGGAACCAAGGTCGAGGGTAAGATTTCCTTCACTGTGAGAGCCATTCACTCCACCGGAAGAATGCTCTCTGTGGAAGGCTCTTTGGTATCCCCAGAAAGTGAGATTGATGCTCAACCTGTTTTCCAAGAGCGCCGCTCATCCACCGCCATGTCTCCAGTCTCAAACAAGCACATGAAATTTGACGACGAGCCAGTGGTTGCAGAAATCCCCGAGCCAAAGGAAGACGTCATCCCAACATACGAGAAGAGCGACGATGAGGGAAACAACGGATCGAGCTCGGACTCCGATGATAGCTCCGATTAGACTGTGGAACTCTACCATATCGCATGAATCAGTTGTATAATATAATATTTTCTCCATAAATACCGGTTTTGTCCCCTATCCCAAAAAGTAAAAATGAAACGTCTATATGCTAGCGGTAGGGTTTATCGTCGTTGATCATTCTCCAAATGACATCACGCTCCTTGCTGGTTGGCGAGTGGTACCGAGTTTGGCCACCAAACCAAAGTTTAGCCCACCATCGTTTCTGGAAAAAACGGTAGAAAAATGGCAGAATACCACCACGTCCAGAGGGCAAGTTGGAATTAGCCATCATGGTCAAGTTTTGCACACGATGGAGTTTCTTGAAATTCCACATCGTAATGAGAATACCTTGGGCCACCGAAAACAAAATCACGGCTCCAAATCCAAGTGGAGATTCCTCGATGTAATTCTTCAAGTTCATTCCGTAGAAGGCCGGGATTAAGGTGGCCACGGTGAACCCCAAAGTGTAGATTGTCACTTTCAACTCGAACAACATTAACGAGTTTCTATTAGCGTCGAGAATAATGTTGACAATTTCCTCGGTGGCCCTGATATCACTGATCAAGGAGCCAGCCTGCTGTACAACCTCATCGCAGTGCTTGTAGTATGATTCTAAAATCATTTCCACGTCTGAGTAGTCTGTTCCATCGTTGGACGGATTGTACAGTTTCTTGGTGGTCAAGTACATGTCGTTTAAATCCTCATCGTTATCTAGAAGTTCTTCAAGAACATCTCTGATCAAGGTGGCCCGCTGGAAAAAACTGGTGAGTTTTTTCAGCTTGATAAGTAATTGCTGAAGACTCTCTCTGGAGATTTGGTCCTCCAACTCCGATAAGATCATCCCACAACTCGACACGTGGGCATGCAACTCTGCCTCGAGATAACTGAGGATGCTGACTAGAATGCATTCGAGCACTTTGAACTCGTAGGGAAGCGTACTGGGAGACTTGAGTTTCATCTCCAAGTCGTACATGAACAGGCCAAGTTTGGAAGCGGCCGATGGGTCGGATGTATCGAACACCTTGACGTTGTCCCGCTGGATAATGGCCTTGATGTGAAGCAAGTTGACCACTATGGCGGTTCCACGCCGGACCATGATGGAGGGAACCACGTCGATCGACGACGAGTCCACTTTTCTCAAGTCTCGAGGAAATAGGTTGTTCTCTTTGAGAAACGCAGCCTTGGGATACTTTTTCGACACCGCCGTCACGTTGCCGGCATCGTTGAACGTCGTGCAAGAAACGTAGGTATCACTCGGAGTGATTGGTTTCACTAGTCCGTACACCACATCCTCATCAAACTCGGGCAGCTTGAGATTGTCGTCTTTGGCCTGAGATTGTAGCATATCGTGAATACTCAGCGCTCGAGGAGCCCACACACGGAAAAGCCGCACAGGATGTCGCCTAATGCCTTGCATGGCCACGGCTGGAGGCCGCAATGCTGCAAACGCCGACCTTAGCATCGATTTGGGGGAGCAGGCGGGATGGTGGTGGTGAAGTTTGCTGAGTGGGTGCATGCACTCCACCGATGTCAAGGTGGTGATGACAAGCATCGAAGAATACTACGGCGGGAGAGTAAAGAAGATAATCGACTCTGTCTATTTAGAATGTGATGGGGAACAAATGACATGTGGAAGTGAAAAGGGGCGGCCATGACCATTAATCAAAGAACTTTCTCGAGGCAGATGGACCGAACAACTCCAATCTGACAGCGGGCAAAGCCTCCTCGGACAAGATCTTCAATCTCTCCTCCAAGGTGTTGTTGACCTCGATCTTTCCCGTCTTGTTGGTGGCGATGACTCCGCCGGCGAGGGCCGAGTCCAAGAAGTCCGACTCGTTGACGTTCACCTTGACGGCGATCTTGGCCTTCTCCTCGAACGTCTTGGCGGCAGACACAGCGGCCTCCTTGGCCAAGGCTACATCAGCCTCTCTGACCTTGAGGGTGACCTCGTCCTCCAATAGAGCGTACAAGGTCTCCAAAATCAACCCTTCCAAAATTGGCTTGTAGTCGCCCTTGTTGACGGTCAATTTGACCAAGCTCTTCTCGGCCTCCTCGAAAAGGTCGTTCAACACCTTCTCCTTCTCGGACAACACTCTCAATCTGGTCTTGTTGCCGATGGTGGACTTGGTGATTTGCTGGGCCAACGAGGCCTTCTTCAACTTCTGCTCGTATGCGCTGTCGATGGCGGCGGTCTCTGTTCTCACAATCGAGGCCTTTTCGATCTCGTACTCCTCGTCGGCCTTCAATCTGATCTCCTTGGCCTTCTCTTGGGCCTCCTTTTCGATGAAAGCTTTCATCTTGCGGAGCTCGGCATTAACCTGGGAGAGTTAGTAAATTGACGGGCGGAAACGAGACGGCATATGTCACAATGCGTGTTTTTACGCTGGGGAAGTACATACTTGGTCATCGGTCAACGACATCGTGAAGATTGGTGGTGATTTTCTGGATGAATTGGCTTATCCACTTTGAGGGTGAGTATTGGCAATACACGGCGTAGTGCGAGAGTGAACTTCTCCTGCAGGAAACCCATATTAGTGGCTGGTGGTGATATAGGCGATATGGAGGGATTTAGTCAGATTTGGTTGAATTTGCATAGGATTTTGATTGTTGAAGATGGTCAATTGGATTTGAATTTTGGCACAATTTGCAAATTTGTCGAAAAAGGCGGCCATTTCCATACTTCTGTGCTGCTTTGGTGGAAGTTGTTGGGTGGTGTTCTGACTACTGGTAAAAATGCGAATGTAGATGAATACATTTTGTAATAAATACTGAGCATGTGCCCCAGGTTTAAATTTTGTTGAAGAAGTTTTTGGCCACCTCCACACCAACAAAGGTGGCAGCATTGGCAGGGAACGATCTGGCCAATGCAGGTCCCACACCGGGGAAGAATGCCTTGATTCCTCCCTTGGCGTAGATGTTCTTGGTGGCAGTAGTGATGGAGATGTTGGTGTTAGACGACTGCTGCGTGGACTTGATGGTATCAATTGGGAAGACACCGAGCCACATGGCCACACCAGCACTTCCACCGGCAACAGACACGGCTAACAACGACAAGTTTTCACCGGGCGTGGACAACTTCTGCTTGACAATCTCATATGTAGCGAAGTAGATGGCAGATCCGGGTCCGTCTCTGGCCAAAGTGGCAACAGAGCCCTTGAAAATGGAACGGATACCACCAGTACGGTACATCTCGGCAATCACTGAACCCATGGACGACTTTCCACTCTGGATCTGCATCATCACCTTGACTCTCTCGAATGGAGCAGCCACCAAGGTGGTGGGGACAGCGGAAATGAAACCTGCAGTAGAAGTTTGAGCAACAGTGAAGTCCTCTGGCTTGGTGTTGAAATAGTTACCCACAAGCTTCTTACCCATGTCGTAACCCCAGAAGGACACAGCAAACATTGGCGTAACACCCAACAATGGGGGCATAACACCACGGTAGAATCCGAGAGCACCGTCCTTGGCTAAAGTACCTTTAAGACACTCAGCAGTGGAGTTGTAGACACCAGTCTGCAACCGGACTTTGACCAAGTCGAACGGGTGACCAGTCAACACCGCACAAACACCACCGAAGCCACCAGAAGCGAACGACTTGATGTTGTCAACCAAAACACTGTCAGTTTCATCCATGATTAAGATCTAGAAGTGAGAAAAAGCAAAATTGAAGAATAAATAATGTAGCAAAAGAACGGAGCGAGGAACAAGTGCTTTTTCGCAAAATCTGGGGAATCATGGTGTGGATATAAATACTATCATGGATCCGCGGTCTAATGGAACCACCGCACTATCGGCCTGTGCGACCCTATCCAATGATAACCAACAGCCCGTGAATTTTAGATCAGGTGCTTCACCTCGGCCCGTCAAAGTTTTTCCGTTTTTCGGAGCTCAGATCTACTCCGAGATGTGGATAGAATTTGAGCTCCCCTGGCGTTCCGGAAGTTTCTCATGGACTTCGGAGCACTGATGTGAGAACTTGCCCCACAAATGTCAGTCGCACAATTTTTTTTTCGGTCTTGCTTTTCTTGCTCGGTTAAACCAGTGTCGCAGAGTGGGGCTTCCTCATCCAATAATTGAGGGAGAGCAGACTTGGCAGGGCACATGTGCATTTCCTATTGTTAAAAGAGTTTGCTCAACTCTTTGAGCTCCACATCGGAACGGAGATCCTTGAGGAAGACGTCCATCTGCGGCTCAAACTTGCCCATGTAAATATCAGTGTAGATGATCTTCATGAGCGCGCGAAGCCGCCCTGTCAATTGCGTTAAATCATTGTCAAATTCTCCATTGTCATCCTCGTCGGTTACTGACTCGCCGGCGGCCAACTTTAGATTGAGAATGTTGATGTAATTGACGAGGGACGCCCCAAACTCTCCGCTGCTCTTCACAAATGCGAAAGTCAAATCAAAAAAATCAAAGATCTGGTCAATGAGTCTCCGGCCAGATATACGGCCCTTTGTATCTTCATGTAATAGCTTGCACCTCGAAATTGTGTCTAAGTACTTGGCATGGATTGATGTGATGTCATCAATTGAGCACGCATTCATGTTGGTTAAGCTTTGTGTCTCGGCATCTTGTCCTGACATGTGCTGGAATTTCTTTGCAAAAGCTTGTTTGAGGATCGGCAACGCTTGACCCTTTCCTGTGTTGGTGAGATTTGCACCCAAAGCAGATTTAGGCTTGAACAAGGTTTTGATAATCTTTTCGTTGAACTGCTCCTCTATTAGATCGAACGACAAGAACTTCAAAAGAACATGAATCACTGCCAATAATTTGCTTCGCACAATGTTGATTGTACGCACCGCTTTCAAAAACCATCTACCTGTCTCCTCGTGCTTGTTTCTGATTCTCCTCCGACCTGCTTTTTGCGGACCTAACGATTGTAATTCATGTTTTTGCAAGCTTTGAAACTCAAGGAAATTGTCATTCAAAAGATATTGATAGTGTCTCAAACTCCACAAGAAATGAAAAAGTCTCAAGTATTGTGTGGAAGCATTGTTGTAGTTCAAGAGAACCTCCACCGGAAGTTCCAGATATTTGTATTCAAGAGTGAAGACATCCCACCCAATCGAGCCATGACTTAGATCGAGAATTCTCGCGTCAATAAGATTCAAATATTGGCTCGGAAGGGAGCGAATGGTTGAACCCTCGATAGACTGCGAAAGTAGATCCGAAAGGCGGCCCGAGGTGAGTGACCTTGCCGGCTCGCCAAACATCTCAGCTCCTTTGTCGTTGATTGTATCGATGAAATCATTGTTGTTCATCAACATTATTCCCTTCAAATTCACGAGATGAGAATAAATCAGAAATTTGCCTTGAATCACCACAGTGAAGTAATTAAGAACCTCTCTGTGCTGCGAAAAGATTATATCTTGAATTGCGCTTGTTGACATTGATCGAAGTCCTTCGTTTGCTTGAAACAACTGATTTGAGTAGTGTGCCGAGTAATTATTAACCCAGTCGAGTTCCTTGCAAAACTTGGCGAGAAAGATGAGCGTTTTACCGATCTGAAGTATCTTTTCGAACACAGAGGATTCCATATTGAGGAATGTTGGGAGCTTTTTGTTGTCATACTTGACAATATCATTAATGTGATTTTCAGAGGCGTTGAAAGAGACGAAAAAGTCACCATACTCATCGATGAGTTCCCCTCGAATGACCCATTGCTCAATGTACTCGTAGTATGGTACGACAATGCTCTCGAAGATATCAGAAGCAAGATTGGAAATTGTGGAGTCTCCAAACTTGGAGAGATTCTGCACTTTCATAAGGAATTGGAAGCCGTCTAATGCTTGAGACTGGCGCTGCAAATATAAAACAGTCCGCAATAGCTTTGTTTGTTGTTTGAGACTGTTGTATATGGCGATTAGGGAAGTTGGTTGCGACTGGAATAGTTGGTTTATGAATGCCGCATGTCGATTGAGAAGGGACTCCACGCAGCGGAAGAAGGAGACTTTGATGGGGGAAGTGTCTACCCCTCTTGACTCTTCAGAAAATTTCGTAAGGCGTCGAAATATCAACGCCGTCTCTAATATGTCCGATAGTAGCCGTGCGTGGGTATTGTCGATGCTGGGAGGAATCTCGATGGCGTCACCCAGGGGCAGAAACGCTAGAAGCTTTGTGTCTTGCCCTAGCAATGTGAACTGGAGAAAAGGAATGATCTGAGCTTCGGTTAAGGACCGCCAATATGGCTCGATAAGTTTGGCCAAAGGCTGGCCTGTGAAATGACTTGCGTTGGCGCCGGGGGATGACATGATATTAGTAGGCGGTAGCAAGTGGATTTGCGAGGAATTTGATGGAGAGAATGCCGTTCGGGATGGTTGTTGTGCCTGTTGTGGCTGCTCGGGAAGAAACTCAGAGAGGAACACCAAGTAGCGAGAGACCTGGTCGAGAGACTTTTCCTGGGCAAGTAGATCGACAATCTGCCTGAGTCTGAGCCAGTCGCTATTCCGATTCTGGCTGAGAAGTAGCGTTTTCACCTGATTCAAGCTGTGGGAAAGCGAAGAGTCTGAAGTGGAGGTGGATTCACCAGAGAGCTGGACGAGTAGATCATTGACTAGACTGTTGGTGTACTCAGAGCCGAACTCGGAAGGCACAAGCGAGTTGACCAAGCGATTCAAGTACACCTTGACGAACAGGATCCTGTCTAGAGCCATTGAGGTTTGGATCTTTGTGGAAAGATGTTGATGTTTTGACTAGCGCGTTGTTTGGTTGTGCATTTTATGGAGATTTCGCACCCACAAGATGTGGAGCCTGGAGGTGAGAAAAACTCCAGGAAGTTTTTTTTTTTCTTTGGAGGAGAATCAAAAACGTGCTTCTCAATGGTGCTAGGTTAAGTCTTTGAATCGTAGAGGAAAGGTGACCGCCGGGCTTGATAATTATAATTTCCAAGAAAATTGGATTCCTGTTCCTAATTGGGTCCACTTACAGAACTATGAACTACCTTGAAGTCGGAACGAAACATAAATTGATAAATAACTTATAGTTGCCCTGTTGGAATAGGTATTTGTAGCAGAGAGCAACAAAAAAAGAAGACGAGCTCCAAGCTAATCTCCACCAAAAAAGAAGTCTCTGCTGTTACGAAATTCAGGCTTGAATACCAGAGCTCACGGCATTAGGCGCAATCTCAGGGTCAACCACGTTAGGATTCAAGTCCTTGTCGGTCAACTCCAATTGAGCATCGGTCCAAATGTGCTGGACTGGAGTGCTGTCTGGCTCACCAACTCCACACAATCCACCGCTGCTCTCCCAGTCAGCCACTCTGTTCAAACCCAATTCGTTGAAAACAGAATCAACTGCTCCAATCAATTGCTGTGCAAGTTCCGTGCCATGACCTGGAGTTGGAGTAATTCTCAATCTCTCGTGACCCATTGGCACAGTAGGGAAGTTGATGGCCTGAACATAGATGTTGTGCTTCTGCAACAACAAGTCAGAGGCCTTTTTAGCGTTGGCAGCATTGCCCACCAACACTGGAACAATGTGCGATGGGTTTGGAATCACTGGGATACCAATAGCACTCAAGTTGTTCTTGACGTATCTGGTGTTCTTTTGTTGAGCAATTCTGTCCTTCAAAGTGGATCTCTGGTATCTGATGGAAGCAGATGCACCAGCCATCACAGCAGGAGGCAACGAAGTGGTGAAGATGAAACCTGGAGCAAACGAACGGAACCAATCGATCATGTTGCGCTTACCGGTAACGTAGCCACCCACAACTCCGTAAGCCTTTCCCAAAGTTCCCGTGACCATGTCAATTCTGTCCATGACGGAATCCTTGTGGATCTTGTTCAATCCAGCACTCAAGTGGTCTTCGAAGTTCAAGTGCTCGGCGACACCAGCACCGTGAGGACCGTACATTCCCACTGCATGGACCTCGTCCAAGAATGTCAAAGCACCGTACTTGTCAGCCAAGTCGCAAATAGCCTCAATAGGAGCAATGGATCCACACATTGAGTACACGGACTCAAAAGCGATCAACTTAGGAACCGACTTGGGGTAGCTGGCCAACTTGCGCTCCAAATCTGCCAAGTTGTTATGCTTGAAGATCTCCTTCTTGGCTCTGGAGTTACGAATACCTTGGATCATGGAAGCATGGTTCAACTCGTCCGAGAAGATGACTAGGTCCTTCATTCTCTGGCCCAAAAGCGACAACACCGCATCGTTGGCAACGTAACACGAGCTGAACACCAAAGCACCCTCGTGCTTGTGCAACGCCGCGATTTCAGACTCCAACTTGATGGCATGCTGGTTATGACCAGCAATGTTTCTGGTTCCTCCAGCACCTCCACCGTACTTGTCCAAAGTTTCCTTCATAGCCTCGATAGTCTGTGGGTTGGTACCCATTCCCAAGTAGTCGTTGGCACACCACACGGTGACTTTTTCAGATTCCTCAGCCAAGTGAGCTCTGGGGAACTCCTCGGCCAAACGGTTGATGTTGTTGAAGAAACGGTAGGACTTGTCTTGTCTCTTGGTCTCCAAGGCGTTGTCGATGAACCCAGCGTAGTCGAAGCCGGCCTCGTTGGAGCTTCTGTCCACGAGGTCCAACTTGTTAGCCACCAAATCATTGTCAGCAAAAGAGTAAGAGGCAGACACTCTTGGGGTGGAAGTAGCAGGAGCACTGGAGGCCTGGGCAGGCTTGGAAGACATAGAGTATTCCCTAGCGCTCAAAGCAGCTCCAGCAAAAGGACATGCTCTGGCATGTTGAGTCAAACCGGAAGTTTCACTCAACTGACGAAGAGCCTGAGTGGTTTTCGATCTGACGAACGGACAGACCTTGAGCGAGGCACGAGTGAGCGATTCCATTGGACAAGCGATAATTTTTGTTTTTTGTTCGAGCGACTTTTTTTTTCTTGTCTTGAAATTCCGAATTCGGGCTCGTCTTGTAGTCCAGAAGAAACAATCGGCTTATAAGTACATAAAAACCGCTCGAAAAAAATGTGTCATTTCACGCAGGACTGGGCCGGCTTCTTGTCAGAATGTCCCATGATTTTCTGAGTTTAGAGGTGGGGATTTTCCTGAAAAGACAAATTTCGTGCCAACTGAAGCTTTTGGACTTTTATTTTTCTATTTTTTAAGGGAAGTCACTTGGATGTCTCGACCCGAACTTCTCAATTCTGCTCGTACGGGTAGATTCGTATTGACTCAATGCGGGAAAACCGCTTGTCTGCAGATGACAGACCACCATCGGAGCGAATCACAGTGCTGGGAGTTGTAAGGGCCACGCATATTCGCCCTAAAGTCCCGGGTTTATTTGGAGGCTGCATGAAGACACCAATTAATCGGACCAGATGGGCCATGTTTGCAGAAAAGCTTAGTGGGGTGTGATTTTTTCCCCTGCGGAGACCCGGTAGTGTGATTGGATCTCAGATGCGGGGGAATTACAGGAATGGAAAAGTTTCCACACAATCCGAGCTCGACTTCACAACCTGGAAAAAAGAACTAGCATTGAATGACAGTTCATGGGTAATTAAACAGAAATGTAGAAGCAAAAAAAGATAGACCGACCCCGGTGAGGATCGAACTCACGATCTCAAGATTAACAGTCTTACGCCTTAACCAGCTTGGCCACGGAGTCTTGGTCTGTAGGGGAGTGGCGTGTTGTTGTATCTGAGCAGAGTAATTTACGCAGAAATATCGTAATTTGAAATATTTATTGCTAACTGTAATTTGTTGGAATTTTTTCAGTCCTCTAAATGCAGAATTGGCTCAATCTGAGCCACTGGGGCGTTTTTAGAGAGCTTCAGAAATTTGATTGTTTTCTTGTATATAGTTGGACCATAGAGTAACTACCAGGAGGGCCCGGATTAAATTAGAATCATCTGTTGTCCTCAATTGGAACAGTTTTTTGGAACGGTATGAAGTGGTTGTGAACGATTCCATCAGATATGTGGATATTTAGAGTTTAGTGCCCAAATTGGCAATCTGGGCACTTGGCTATACGATAGTCTTGAGCATTGAGAACTGAACAGGCACACTTCTCCACATTTAGAGAGATTGAGTGTCGTTTTTGCTTTTCAGTTGCCGGTAAACCTCAATTATGCAAGATTTTCAACTTTCCCTTTCTTTTTTTCCTCGAGATTTCAGTATCTGCTCACCTGAAGCATGAGTGCCCCCTCCATCCCCTTGATCTTGGCAGTAGCTTGGATGAGGCTAGTATTTCAAAGTAGGAGATCATTTCCCGGGAATCTCCTCAAGCCTCTTCTTCGAGAGAAATAGTACGACCATTTTCATTCATTCTCGGTCTCTTATTGATTGAGAATTGATCTCTCAATTCTTGCAACCATAACATTCGCAATTGCCAAGTACAGCTAAGAAGAACCGAGCTTCGGATCTCACCGATTTTTTTTTTTTAAACATGCTGTTTAATGGAAAACTATAAATCTAATACGACCATACAATTTCCTGACGTCTCTCTTGCTCTCAGTTGAATGTGAATCTTTGCCGGATAGATTATAGCAGTTCACCTGACACTGGCTGCTAAATGACATAAATCTAACCTTCAGTAAACAACAATAAGAACAAAACTCCACGCCTTCATGTGCAAACGGCGAATCCCCAAAAGAGGGAATTCTCGACAGGTACCGAGAACACTGTTACGCGGCCAAAACCTACTACTGCCCATCTAGGCAAATGCTCGAGGTTTAATTCTGAATTGAGCCCTGAAGAGTGGTAATCCGGAGTCTCCTACGCTAATTCTTCCCAATTAAGAGACTTACCTTGTTCAAACGAATGTCGTTTTCAGTTCAGATAACAGAAATTTTCTTATAAATTACAAGATATCTCCTAATGTTTTTCGTAGCCTACCATGAAATACCTGGCTCTTTTTGGTCTTCTATGGCTATTCTCTCTTACCAAAGCGTTCTATTTGCAGCCCGACCTTCCTCTGGAAGATGACTTCTACAATGCACCCGATAATTTGGAAGATTACACTGAAGGAGACATCATTCGGTATAGATCAGCTCCTCTGATGATAAGGTCGGTCTACTATCCAGTCAATGTCAAAAATGCATGGCAGTTCTTGGTTCGATCCCAGAATTCAATGGGAAACGCCACTGCTGTTGTCACCACTGTACTCGAGCCATACGATGCTGACCCATCAAAGGTTTTATCATATCAAGTGGCCGAAGATTCTGCGTCTCCAGATTGCGCACCGTCTTACTCTATGCTTTTCGGAGCCAAAATGGTGACTGTCATTGCTCAATTGGAAATGATTCTTATCTCAACAGGTTTATCGAGAGGATGGTACGTTGTTTCACCTGATTACGAAGGCACCCACGGTGCATTTACCGTCGGAAGACAAGCAGGCAAAGCGACTTTGGACTCAATTCGTGCCGTCTTGGCCTCTCATAACACCACTGGAATCAACCCAGACGCTAAAGTGGCCCTTTGGGGATACTCTGGTGGCACAATTGCTTCTGGATGGGCAGCACAGCTCCAGCCACAATATGCACCGGAACTTAAAGATAATATGATCGGAGTTGCTATGGGTGGTTGGGTCACGAATGTCACCTTGACTGCTGTAGCCACAGAAGGGGGACCTTTTGCGGGTCTTGTGGCAGCTGCTGTCAATGGTATGATCAACGAGTACACTGATCTTCGCCCAATAGCCTTGGAGGCTATTAGATCTGACAGACTTCAGTGGTTTGACAATGCTAGAAATATGTGTCTTCTCGAATCTGTTTTTACGTTTGCTTTCCACAGATTCTTCACTGGCAGCGACCGATACGTTGATGAGGGTTTTGCCATTTTTACGAGGCCAGAAATCAAGAAGGTGTTGGACTTCAATACTTTGGCTTTTGTTGAAGACGATGGCATACCTGAAATCCCGATGTTCGTCTTCCACGGAGAAAAGGACGAGATCGTTCCCTTTCTGGGAGCAAAAAGAGCATACGATAACTATTGTGATTGGGGCATTGATTCATTAGAGATGGCAGTATCCAACTCCACTGGGCATCTCTTGGAAGTTGTAGAGGGAAGTGGAGCGGCAATCAAGTGGCTTGAGGATCGTTTTAATGGGAAAGAGAATATAGTGAAAGGTTGTCAGCGCACAGATCGCTTCACGAACTTGGATTATCCTGGTGCCGACCTTGCTTATTTCCAATTAGTCAGGACGCTCTTTTCATCTATCCCTGGAGGAAAAATCGGTGAGTCTTATGACAGAAATGCCACGGTACCAGATCAATTCCGTGGAGAGCTTGACTGGATTATCGAAAAGCTAGAGGCGATTGGCCCACTTCCTATCAAGAAATAATACTGTTTCGTTTGCGAAGGAAAAATACCCCATACCAGAGGTCTCTCAGTGATTGTGGGACAGATATTACGTCTAGAGTCATTTTGACACAATCTAGGCGATCCATGTCCACCATAAGTGGATCTGGGAGATCACCCAGACTATGAAAAAACGTATGCCGTGTCAGGAACACGGACCTAATTACAGCCAGAAATAAAAAGAATATGATTTAACCCGCCCGAGTAAAAGAAAATAATGCATTATTGAATAAAATTGTGTGGAGCGTATTTTGCCATATCATGGACATCTCCACATCTTGAGTCGCACCTTGTGAATACCAAAGTGACTGATGTGCGACTTGATTTAGTCGCATTAACTCCTTCTTATCTCCATCATGCCATTATCCGCATCCAGAATATGGCCAATGGCCAGAGTCTTCTGCCGTTCAATAAGTCATTCCCCAATTTCCAATTATAAAGTGGCAATCATTGGCACGGGTCCCGCTGGATTCTATACTGCCCATCATTTACTCCATAAGGCAAATGGACTAGACATAAACGTCGACTTCTTTGATAGACTTCCGGCTCCTTACGGGCTCAGCAGATATGGAGTGGCACCAGACCATCCTGAGGTGAAGAATTGCGAGGAGTACTTGGATAACCTCATGGTGGACTATCCGGAACAAGTGCGGTTCTTTGGAAATGTCAATGTGGGCCAAGATTTGTCGTTAGCCCAGTTGAACAACCATTATGACTCGGTAGTGTTGGCATACGGTTGTACCGGCTCGGACAACAAGTTGCGCATTCCTGGTGAGGACTTGCCGGGTGTTATTTCCGCCAGACAATTTGTCAATTGGTACAATGGACATCCAGATGCTACCAACAGCCCAAAGAACATTCCACCACCTTTAGACCAAATTGAGAATGTCACTATCATTGGGAATGGTAATGTTGCCATTGATGTCGCCAGAATTTTGTTGGCGGATCCACATCTGCATTGGGCTCCCACAGATATCACTACTGCTGCTGTTGAGTTACTCAGCAAAAGCGCAGTCAAGAATGTGAATATCGTCGCCCGCAGAGGGCTCCTTGAGTCTGCATTCACCAACAAGGAGATTCGTGAGCTTCTCCTGCTCTCCAAAGAACTGAACGTTCAATTCAAGGCTATCCCATCCGAGATTCTTGACCCAATCAGACCACTGGCCAAATCGCTTGGAAGAGTGGATAAAAGAAAATTTACAATCTTAGAAAAGGCATCTGCGGAGGCTCTGGAAACTCCATCCGCTCCAGGAGCTAAGGTCTGGTCTCTCGGCTTCCTCAGAAGTCCAAAGGAATTCAAAATCAGCGAACAGAATCCAAACTTACTCAGTGCTACGGTTTTTGAAGAAAACGAATTGGTTGAGGATAAACTTACGAAAAAAGTCGGGGTTAGGCCCACCGGCAAAACCACCACCATCAAGAATGACCTTGTCATCACCTCAATCGGATATAAAGGTGTAACGTTAAACGGCTTTGACACTGTCGGAATTGAATTTGATTTGAAAAACAACAAGTTGGCTAACAGAGATGGCCGCTTACTCAGACATCAAACCGACAGTGCCGACGAGGATCACAACTTTGGCTACATCAAAGGATGGTACACCTCCGGATGGATCAAGCATGGTCCTCAAGGTGTGATTGCTACCACTATGATGGAATCCTTTGATACCGCCGACAAAATCTTGGAAGATCTTAGCAATGGCATTCACAACGAACCATCTACTGAAGCTGACATCTTGGAGGAATTGCCCTCGACCCGTGTCGACTGGGCCGGTTGGAAAAAGATCAATGAGGCAGAAATTGCAGATGGTCAGAGATTGGGCAAAACCAGAAATAAAATACAGAATGTTGAAGCAATGACTCAAACTGCTCACCAGTAGTTTAATTGTTGCGATTCTGGAAGGCTGTTTCAATCATCCAAGTCTTCATCATCTGCCAGCTCGACTCTGTTACAAGATGTGACCTTGAAGAAGTAATTGACGTGATCAGCACGACTGAAACCAGTTGGCATCATATCGGTGTAAGACAACTCCGAGTCTTCGACATAGTCGACACCTCTGCGGACTATCGTCTCGGGAGTTTGCTTCATGCCTCTCTCGCTAAGGAAGTATTCGTACCCAGCGTGTTGGTAATGACTAGTGGGAGGGAGCAAGGGAACAATATCGTGCTTATGCACCATCCTCACGTATCCCACGTCTAGAGTTTCGAACGACTTGTGCTTGTTGATGTGGCGAACCGTCTTGTCGGTCTTGAATAGATGATTGGCAAACTTCACAAGCTCTGCGTTGCCCACTTTTGGTCCAGCAAGTGTAACCAATAATGTGTCGAATCCCAAGAGACGAAGCTCAATCCCACACAAGAGTGCCATGGCTCCTCCAAGTGAATGGCCGCTTACCACTATTTGGTACTTGGGATATTTCTTCTTCAATTTAATCATCTCCGCGACCACTTGGGGCCCGTTGTTTTTGACGAAAGAACTAAACCCTTCGTGCACCTGGCACCCGTCGCAATTCATTTTCTTCTTGGGCTTCATAATACCTTCGGTGTGTACGAGTGGAGTATAGTCGGTGAGAAACGCATCGAGATTGTTGACCCAATCGTGAACAGAGTATGTTCCTCTGAATGTGAGGTACAACGTCTTTTGATTGTGGTCCACGGCAACAAAGCACGACCCCACATCACGCCAACCGTCGAATTTGAGCACCTTGATGATCTCATAATGGCTAATGCCTTCGTGACTGCAAGCTGGAGATGGGCATTGTTCCGGCTGGTCGCCGATAGTCTTTTCCTCTTGAAGGTCTCTCTTGATGCAATAAGCCACGGACGCCAAGTTGGCATACTTTTTCAACTCGAAGAAGTCGCTGGGGGTATCCTTAGCTCGTGCCTGCAAGGAGCTGATGGTAGAGTCAGAGGTGTTGAGGGCCTGCTCAGCTGTGTTCACATTAAATGGAAGCGAGCGTGCAAAAGGCAACGCCAATAAGCACAAGAGAAAACGCATCAGTGATGAGAAATAAAATATAGGCCCCCTGGGTACATGATATAGTCTCGCTAGCAGAGTACATTGCCAGCAGAGCACATAGGATGAACAAAAAACTTGTACATAGACTATTTACAGTGGCTGCCTGGCTGTTCCAGCATCGATTCCGGGGCTCTCCGGAGCCTCTACTTATCCTTTTTCGTAAGCTCCTCGCCAAATGGCTGGTCTTCACGCGCCTTGTCCAACATGGGCTTGATCTTGTGAGCAGCCAATGCTGTGTTCACACAAGTGATGTAGGAATCCCAGAGGTCAGTGCACTCGTTGTTGAGAGACTTGCCCTGCAAAAACTTCTCAGTGTACCATTTGTTGAAGCAGTCGTCGTACTTGACTTTGGCCTCGGTGCACTCGGGAGCAAATGACACCGACATTGTATTGCCCATGGTGGAGAAGAAAGAACGGTGCGAGTTGGTCTGGCGGAATAGAGTGAGATGGAGGGCATATAGGCAGGGGCACCAGCCAGTGGGATATGGCAGAACAGGAATACTACTGACCACAACCGGAGAAATTGACTTTTCTAGCATGAACATTGGTGGGTTTTTCGGCGCCAGTTTTGAAATTCACCGCAGGATTTGGCATTTTCGGCTGCTTTGTATTTTTAACACTGGGGTTTTCTGTTTGAGAATTGTAGTTGACTGCGAAAATGAGAAGAAAACTGAAAACTCGCACCAATCTTCATCCTAGACTATCTATAATCCACACTATAGTTCAAGAAATACAACACACACAGGGAAAGAAAATGAAAAAAGAAAGTGTCAATAGAATCAGTTTCTCACGATTGCTCCAATGACATTTCCACAAAATTCTTTCAAGAATTTAGAGAACTGACACGCATTCTTCCCGTCGCTGGACTCATTATGCCCCACGGTCCTCCACACAAGACCGTGTACACTCCATAACAACACCATCTACAAGTTAACCACTCTTACAGTCATTGAGCGACTAAGTGTAAACATCATGTCTACCCGGCGAAAATCAACAGTTAGTGTACCTCGTGGTGCACTTAGCACCGAGGAGTCGCCTGCCCTCGAGCTCGAACGTTTGGAGCAAGAAACCACCCTTGTTCTTCAGGAAATCGACCGGAACCTCTCCCAAGCCAACGCCGTGATCAACGACAAAATGGTGCCGATCTTGCGACGCTACGCAGCGGCAACCTCGCAGGTTTGGACAAACGCGGGCTTCTGGAAGCACTTTCTCGAGGAAGCTGCCGACGTGGAAATCTCCACCGTGGACGATGCCATCAGCGAACCTCCCCACAGCAACAAGGCCGCCACGCCGCCTCCACTATCAAGACATAACGCTCAGGACGTGTCATCAAGCTCACAGCCTCAGATCGAGGCATCCACGCCCCAGCTACGGTCGCGGCCGCTGCTTCTTTCATCGCATTCAGATCTCTCACCACAGGTGGTGGCCATGCGCAAAACAACGGCGGGATACCTGAAAGTGGCGGTCTCTCCACGGAAAAGAACGCCTCGGAGAACCCCGAGACGCACACAAGACGAGCCCGAACCGGTCTCTACCACCCGCAGACTGTCGGTGCTCCAGAACTTCCTCAATTCGTCTCCAACGCTACCTGAACCGCCTGTTCTTCTCAGTGAGGTCGGCCGCATGGCAACAGCAAGCAGCTCGAGTGTGAACCGTCCTACCAGCAGAGAGGTTCGCCGCCAACTGTCCAGCGATAGCGATGACCGGAACCTCGGAGCCCTCCTGCCGATTCTCTTTCCGAGCGTTTCTCTCACCCCGGCACGTCACAGTGCTCCTAAAAGAGCGTCATCAGGCCAGAGATTTCCACACACGCCGACGTTCGGATCGTCTGCCTCCAGGAAACGTAATGATATTTCACCGGTCAGAAGGACTCCAGTGCCAGTGAGAGCAGACTTTATTGACGACTCAGACCTTCCTGTGCCCAAGCCATCGACAATTATTGCTGCTGCTCCTGACGATAGCGATGAGTTGCCGCTCCCAGATCTCCAGACGATACAGGTGACGGGGCTACATCGTGAGCCTCGAACTCTGCTCACACCGAAAGCACAATCAGGTCCAATCACAGGTGGGTCTCCTAGAAAGCGACGCAAGTTGTCGAATGATGATGCAGAAAATGTGTTCTTGGACGCCAATAACGACGCCAACTCTCGTAACACTTCGACAGTCTACCATACTATTGTGCACGAGGGAGAGGCTGAGGTCCGTGAATCCAAGTCTATGTCGGAGATTTTTAATGAGGCATTACAGAACAATTCTGGTCATAAGCCAGAAAAGCCTGCTGCTGAGCTTTCTTCGCTACTGATTGAGAAGCTGGTCCAGATCGAGGCTGCTGATGAGTTCGCAGCTGGCAATGTGTTGGAGACTACAAGTGACAATGCGCAGCAACTACAGGATACAACGCAAAATCACACGCAAAATCTTTCCGCCTCGATCGACTCTTCGGCCAACACCTCTGACTTGGGATCTTTCTTGGGTCAACGGTGGAAGCTGCTCTCTCGGTCGTTGAAGCGAGACTAAGTAACATTGCAGAACCGGCGCGCCGATCGATGCGCACCCCGGCCATCTGCAGGTTGTGCTGTTATCAGGTCGATCCATGAACTAAATAGTCACCCGAACCAAACTTTGCTACATTTGGTTGAATTTACGTCGTCAGCTCGCTACATCCATGATACTCTAGAAATATGGAATCAGTATCAGTCCTTGAAGCGGAGACATCTGCCTCAAGCTCTCCACAAGAGCATGGAAACCCTCCGTTGAAAAAGATAAAGACTCTAGCGAATCAGAGCAGATCGAACAAGTTGCAGCCTCTGCAACCAAAATCCAAAGCGAGCTCCCACCCTGATGAGGATCGAGTTCAGCGCCTTGTCACTGCGTGCATCAGATGTCGACTGAAGAAAATTAAATGTGACCGCAAGATCCCCCAATGCACCAACTGCGAGAAGAGCAGTACTGATTGTGTGATGCTAGACCCACGAACGGGGGCTCATTTCAGCCGAGTGACCATTCAGAGTCTAGAGACACAGGTGAGTGATATGCAAGCGGAGCTAGACAAATTGAGGAAGGAAAGAGAAACTTTGGAGCACTCACTTCTCACAAGACCCAACAATGAGTTCAGATTTGGCAAAGTCCTACTAATGAAAGATTCAGAGATCGAAGTAACAAACAGCAGCAATGCAGCAGCTGTGGAGATTCCGGCCCGGGCCTTTGTTGAGTCTTGTCTACAGTCTTACTTTAGACTGCCTAATGTTCAAGTTCCAATTCTACATCGAGATTTCTATTTGCTCAAATACTTTAAACCTCTTTATGGCATTGTGGGAAACGACTTATGGCAAAAGATTCTCGGTAACGACTTCGACGTTTCTAGGTGCAATGAGAAACACTTTTTGGATGAAAAACTAGACAAGTTGCATAAGGGAAAATCATTATTCTTCCTTTACATCATTATAGCCATCCTGACATCTCAGCAACAGCAGAAAAACCCCTTGTTGATATCAAATCACTACAAAAAGCAGGCATTCAAGTACATTGACTGTGTTTGGAATGATGTGGAGAGTAACGAATGTGAGCTAAGCAAGCTTGAAATGTTACAATCTCTTCTTTTACTAACTCAATACTCACTCATGAGACCATGTACTCCGGGTGCATGGTATTTAGTTGGCACATGTGTTAAGTTGTGCCAGGATTTGGGACTTCACAACGAGTCTATGTATTTGCAAAGTGAGGATTACTATATTGTGGATTTGAAACGCAGACTATTTTGGTGCTGCTATTCGCTTGATCGGCAGATTTCGATATATTTTGGTCGTCCATTCGGGATCGATAGCCGTCAGATTGATTGCCCTCTCTTATCTACCAGAGATGACCTGATCATAAACCATAGTACATCTTTTAACTACAACGTCAGGGACTGGCTTGTGAATGAGCCTCAAACAAAGCATATTTCCATCCACTTCATTAATCTTCGAGTTTTGCAGGGCGAAATCTTCGATTACATCAGCGATGTTTCCAACAGAGTGAGAAAGCCTGCCTTCAGAGGAGTTCATGATTCAGACTACGAAGCAAAGACCAGGAAACACGATGCTTGGAAAAGTGAGAAACATGGAGATCTAATTGCGTGGATCAATGCGAACCCTTCTATTGAAAATGAGCTGTCGCAGTTCAACCAATTGATTTTCGAGCTCAACTTTAATCAAACTCTCGTTCAACTCTATGGTATGAGCGCAATCACTCCCATTCTCACAGATGAGAATCATCTTAAGATCCTCTACGACGCTGGACGAGAAATCATCAAGATTTATGTGAAAGTGGTGGAACAGAAGATGATAAACTTTTCGTGGGTTGCCATCAATAATCTTTACATGGGTGCAACGGTATATCTATCTGTGATCTCCCAAAGTTTAGCAATTAGGTCACAGGTGAGTGTGAGAGATCTTGAGCAAGATTGCGCCGGGGTGATCATGGTGTTTGATGAGCTCTGCAAAATATGCTATGAGCCGGCCAAAGAGTACACAAGCAAGTTCAGGGCACACAGTGCTACTGTTATGAACCAGATTTCGACGGAGAGAAGCAGGCCAGGCAGACTTGCCTCGCAGCCATTCCAGAAGAGCATATCTGAGTCTAACATCTTCACCAGTGTTGGTGGAAATCCGATCACTCCTGCAACTTTCATTGCACCAACTCCACGCAGAAGTATCAGCATGCTTGGATCTAATGACTTGGGAGAAACTGATCAGATTGGTAAAGGAAATTACCTTAACTTGGAGAATATGAGCGATCAATTTCTCTACGATAACGACTTCTTCTTGAATGCAATGGTGGGCAGCATCAATGCACCACAAGAGAGTTTTGCGGGAGAATCTAACAATGAGGATTTGCTTCATATAGATACGGGTTCTGCTTTTTGGAAATCACAGGAAGACCTTCAATGACAACAATAAGGACCTTATCAGGTTGTCCCCACAATACCTTATCAGAGCTCAATATGTTGGGAATGCTAAATGCATGATGTGTTGTTAATTTACTGGATTGAGATGATGAGGAGAAGATAAGTCAGTGTTCGATCATTGTTATATGGAGAAGCAAATGTTTACACATTTGTCCAATTAGACAGACTGCGATTTCAGATACTCAATCTGTTAATTTTATCGATAAGACATCCGGCCAACAATGCTAGGGCAACCTTATTATTCTGACAAATACAATGGCCGTGATTGGCCAGTCGCATAGCCCACACCCATACACCATTAGTCACTGGTCGGAGCCATGCAGGAAGCAGGCAGATGGCATGACTTTGGTTGCAAATTGAATAATATATAAGACAGTGCAAATTCACTCCAGTTCAGCTTCTCATCATCACTTTTATCTCTCTTTAACTTTTCTAATTTATAATGACTTGCTCCGCTGCTGAATGTATTTGTGCTAAGAAGTCCACTTGCTCTTGTGGAAAGAACGCTGCTTTGCACTGCACCTGTGAGAAGGCTCCAGTCGAGAATGCTATTCCTGTCGATGCTGAGGCTTGTGCTTGTGGCAAGAGATTGAAGGGACAGTGCACTTGTGGTGTCAACACCGAGTCTTGTGCTAGCAGAGAGGGCGAGACCGACTTCACTGGTACCTTGTAAGGAGACCACACAATGGGATAGCAACGATAGCATAAACAGATTAGATAGGAACGGATGCTATAACGGACATAATAAAAATTAATTATTGCACAAATTGATTGTAGATCATGGTAACTAACCTTGCTGACAACAACTCTCAGCCCCGGATAAACGAAACTGTCGTAGAATGCACGTGCACGATCACGTGCAGACTCAAACTTCTCCACGACTCAGTCACATAGTTTAAAGTTACACCTTTTCTTTCCAGCCATGGCTAGATTATCCGGATTACAGAGAGAGGTTCTTAAACTCTATAGAGCATGCATGCGCTCTGTGAACACAAAGCCAGTGGAATTTCAGGATCACTGGCGCAAATACGTCAAGGACGAGTTTGGCAAGCACCGCAAGTTACCTAAAAAGTCATTCAGTGTGATTGAACACTTACTTCGAGTGGGACATCGTCGCTACGAGATGTATCTGAGTCCTGCAATTAAAGATATTCATTGATTTGATGTGCAACTGTTAATTAATGTCGAAATAATGCATCATGGTTCATATCCAGCCAGCATCACTTGAAAATGTGAGAACAAGAGCTCGGTTGCTTCGTTACGAGGAGCCATGTCGGTCATCTCACGCTCGCCTGTTGCATCTCGAGCAATTGTTGGTGCAAACACCACGGAGAGATTCTTGTAATTCATCCTGTTGACTGAACTGTACAGGTTCACAACCTCAAGGTGCTTTCCAAGCAAGAACAATGCGTGTCTGTTAGCAGGAGGCAATCTCAAGAGAACCTTGTTGAGGAGCTCATTGCAACGATCCTCGGCACTAGCGCCGGAATTCTTGCCCACCTTGATGAAATTGTCATACAAGGCGTATGGAATCAATGGGTCAGGCAACTTCCTCAAATATCTCTTCAATGCGCTCGTCACTGCATTGATGTCGCCAGACAAAGAGTCGTTCAATTTTGCCATCTGCTTCTTATCCTGTGATGGGTTACTTGAAAGTGACCCAAATGCATTTTCAATCGCGGTGATTGCTGAGCTTCCTCCCGATATCCTGTAAATACCTTCCATGTCTAATCCACGATCTTCAACTTCTTTCAAACATTTGGTGATGATGAGAGGAACCTTTTCATGCTCATAGATAGCTCTTCTTTGAAGTGTAGAGGAAAACAAAGGCACTTCAACTCCATTGGAGGCTCCAGAGGAGAATGGATCCAAAAGGGTTGTCGACCTTGATTTGCTTATGAATGAGTTCAAAGTCTTCCGTGCAGTTGAATCCTCACCATTGTTATTCTGGTGAGGAATTTGAATCGCATTCGAAGAGTACGACTGACTCAACTTGTAACCTTGGCCAGAATTGACCGACCCGCTGCTTCCGTTATTATATGATCCCCCAAGGGCTGCCAGCAGCTGGGAAACAGACGTGCCGTTCGTACTCACCAAGTGAGGAGACATGGTGGCTTTGGGCCTCCGCCAGAATTTGAGCCTGGTGGCCTTTTGTGTGTCTGAAGTTTCATCCACAACTTCTGTTTCAATAGTATCGTTCCACGAGTCTGAACGCAGGTGTAGATCCCGATCCATTTTTGTGGTAGCACTGCGCTCCAGATTTAAGTCGATCGCCTGCTTTTTAAGTTGGTTATTTTGCTCAACAAGACGTCCATTCTCCTCTGAGAGCGCGCTGTTTTGCCTGGTTAATTCCTCCATTTTATGAAGAAGATCCTCATGAACCTTGGCCGTTGTTTGAAGCTGCCTTTGAAGTTCTTTGACAGATTCTTGAATCCGGTTTTTGTCCGAACTTAACTTCATATTCTCCGAGAGGAGACTCTGCCTGCGGTTTTCAAGCTGATGCACCTCGACTTTCAAAGATCGTAACTCCAAATCACTTTTGTATACCTCCGAATCTGTACGCGTGAAGAATTGAGTGTCCGAAGTGGATCTTGCGTGACCGTCCTTGAAGCTTCCTTGGCGAAGAGGAGAACTGAGAGGCAATGGAGGAGTAGCATATGCGACACCTTGCTGAATTGAGCCGTCCAGAGCATGGCGAGCATGTCCCTTTGATTCATCATCCTTGTTTTTAAAGAAAGGAAATTTCCCACCGAAACTCAGACCCCCTGACGTAGAACGCTTATGCCTCAACAGCATCTTTCTGCGTACACTCTGCTTTGGAGTCTGCTGGATATCAGTATCTTCCGCACGGTCATCTTCCTCAATGGTGTCTTCCAAATTAGTAACAGCAGGGGTTACAGGTCCATTTCTTGTAGCACGTTGAAGTTCAACACCTTCGAGCCCAAGGCCTCTAGGTTCGAAGGCGTCATTGAATGATCTTTGTTGAGGAGTTGAAGGAATCTCGGGCAATGCAAGGCGAGGTGGTGGTGACGACATAGCGTGACCAAGACTGGCTGGCGATTTTTTTGGTGTTGACTGAGGGAAATACAGCCCATCTTGAGCCGAGTTGCCATCTCTTACCTGAGCTGGCGATGGAACGTCTTCGCGTTGTCCTAGAAGAGGAGTCTCGTTGAAGCTTCCCGTAAGGTTATCGGAAGAAATTTCTGCAGTTTGGATTTCATCATTAGTCTCAACAACTCTTGCCTGACGATTAGCCTTCGCCATGGGCGACGAGGCCACCGAGCGAGGTTTGTTCAATTCTTCCATAGAAAGTGCCACGGATTGCAAGTCGCTGGATTTAGCATTATGAAACTCGTGATCTTGAAATTGATTTGGTGACAAGAGAAGAAAGTTCTTGTGAGGAGACCCTGGATCAAGAGAGTTACCATTGAATTTTGCATCTGATTCGTTGTCTTGCAACCGGGGAGTGGCTTGCTTTGCAATGTCCCTCTCCTTCAAAGAGATCAGGGGAGACGAGCTCACTTGGTCTGCCGCAGTGTAGATTGTGTTTGGAGTATTTGGTCCACTGAAAGAATCTATAAGATCCAAGATGGCTCCATCGTCTTTAGACGTGGCCTTTGCCAGGCGCTCGAACCTGCGCTGGAGCCTCTCTCGCATGCGACGAAGATTGAGCTCGTCATCGGAGTCGTTGACCTCTTCGATATCGGCTGCAGCAGAAACAGAGGAGAAGTTGGATTCAGACAAGTTGCTGTGAGTTTCACCCGCTGGATGCAACAGAGCTGACTTGAGAGATGACTGAGTAGATTTGGGGAAGGACCCGGGAAGCAGCGCCTGTGCTGGGGAGATGAATGGAGGGTTCTCACCTTCAGCCGAGAGAGGTGACATGGTGGAAGCTGCTGGAGGAGTAGTTGTGATCCCAGGCGTTAGCGAGTCGGGAATCGAGATGGGGACCTCTGTGCTGGTGCCCACGGTGGAGTGTGCGGGAGGTTGTGGGAGGGTCTGCTTGTTCAATAACGAGGTCAGACTGGTGTTGGTTTCCAGGTAAAGTTCTGAAGGAAGCAGCGGCACCGAGGCCATAGAAGACTGATTGGCGTCTTGATCCAGTGCTGGACGCAGCAGCAGACCCAACTGGGCCATTTGGCGGCGCTTCAAATCGTACTTTTTCTTCTTGGCCACGAGTTTTTCATGACACGACATGCAAAACAAACCTTTCAGGGTTCTGGCGTAGCGCAAGTCTTCAATCTTCAGCTTGCACGCGCGGCATTTGAAGCAGTTGGAGCAGTAGGCTTGGTCGCCTGTCAAGATGGCTAAATCGTCAATTTTCTTTCCACACTGCTTACAGTCGTAGGTGCAATTGGAACAGATCAAGTTGCCGTCTCCCAAAACCAAGAAGTTGGAGTTGCACCCAAGCAGCGAGTCACACTCCAGGCACTTGAAGCAATGGGTATGCCAGCGGTCATCGCCAAGCTCGTAGGCATGTGCCTCCAAGATGTTGGTGTTGCACTTTTTGCAAACTCTCGTCACCGACGCTGAGGACATGGAAAGGGAATGAATTAACGCGGCGAGCGAGGAGGAGGAGATGTAAGCGAAGTGAAATAGATGAGGTGAAGACCGTAATCACACCGCCGGGATTGAAGTGACAAGAAGCGACGGGACTGGTATTATTAGGCAATATGGTCCAGGGCGATTCCTAATGTAGAAATATGGGACTTGGACTGGCTGCAGGAGTAAATGTTGGAGTGAAACGGTAGAGCTCCAGGCAGTTTTCAGTTGCGTAACGATGGAGTGCCGCTCAATGCAGTTTTCGATGGAAGGAGAATTCCTGGGTGAAACGTTAGCCGGGGTTGAGGTGGTTGAGTTTTTTTGGGGTGTGTGACACCCGAGAGTACGGAGTTGTTCGGTGTAGGCGGGCGCGCTTGCATAGGGTAACGCACCAAGGACAGCCACGAGAGTCGGAGGACCAAACCAGGTGGGAGGATCAGGCCTGAAAAATACCGCGCAGCCAACAGGAATGAGTAGCAGAGACGTGGAATGGGAGGTACCACGAGAAAAAAAAAAAGCAAGAAATAAAAGAATAATAGATAGCAAAAATCAACAAGGAATGACTGTGGTTCAATAATAATAGTTGGTAGATAGCTTGCAGATGGCGGAGCCGATCACTGGGGCCTTAATTTGCCTTATTTGTCAGTTCGCGTCGCTGATCTCAATTATGGTGCTGCGGGCCACAAGTTAAAGGCACAGGCGCCGTGCTTCTTGAGATTTGCTAGCAACGGAAAAAAAAAAAAAACGACAAAGGCGGGCAATTCCTGGTAAGCGGCGTATGCTGGCGAAAAGAAGAAAGTGCAAATGAGTGTGGGTGTTTGTGCGGTGGGTTTGACTGGGGAATTAGGTGTTGACGGATGAAAGTTTCGCTAGGAGGATTTTCCGTTTGGACTGCACGAGTTGAATCAAACCTAGGATCGCTAGCCGTTTAACCGATCATGTCCGTCGTGTCGGAGAATCTGTGGGGAAAATTAGTGCACAGATTATGGCTGGAACTCGGCGAGCTTCTTGTCGTCGCCCTCTTCAATGAAGAGTTCGTCCACGCCAGACCAGTCCACCTTAATATCTCTGTTGGTGTCGGTGTTCTTCAAGATGAAGTTTCTCTCCTTCTCCCAGTTGACCAGACGGTCGTCGAATCCCTTGTCCCACACCTTGTCGTAAACGGCCATGATCTTGTCCTGCTCTTTTCTTCTGACTTCTTCCAATGCCATCCATTCCATGTGCTTCAAGTCATCCAGCGATGGCTCGTAGATATGCCAGATCACGTAGTGGGGCAACCCAACCACCGAGTAGCCCATGCGCTTGCTCATTTTGCCAAAAGCTTCGGTTTCAGCGTGCTTTTCGAATGAGAATGCTGGGAAATGCGATCCAGTTCGGAACACCTTGGCCTTGGTCAAAATCGACACTCCACCAATTCCGTCCAAGTCCATTTCGACCTCAGGGTCTCCGTATGGGTCCCTCAAGTATGCTAAGTGTGGTCTCCATGTCTGGTACTCAACGTAACCTTCAACAATACATGCGTCCTCGTCCAAAGTCTGGGCCAACTGTAAACCACCGTCGGACTCCTGCCACGAGTTCAAGTCGTAAGGCTGCTGGTTACCCAACCAATCGGGCAACGGTCTCCACACGTTGGGCACAATCACGTCCTTGTCGTGGTGCATCAAGTCCTCTAAAATGGTGGGAGGAACCGTCTCGACATCGGCGTCTCTCCAGTAGACATACAGGTGGTAGGGCTTCAACGCCACCGTCCAAAGCCAATTACGTGCTCTGGCCATCAATTTACGCCGAGGGCCCTGCGCAGCAAAGCCGTGTCTGTCACTGAACGACTGGCCAATGATCTGGCCAAAGTCCTTCTCGAAGATCTCAATCTCTCCGAAATGCATGTCGGGGTTAGCATCGTTCTGGATGGCAATGAGCTGTCTCTTCAACTCGCCCATGGTGTCGTCGCTCAGGTCACTGACCAAGAAGGCCAAGTCGATCAAGCGGTGAGGGTAGGTCAAGTTCTTCATGTGGCCAAAGAACATGGGCAAGTGGGCGGCGGCGTCTCTGAGCGGCACGCAAAACAACACTCTGTTGTCTCTTTGCCATCCGTCGGCGTCTCCGTCGTAGTGGGCCAAGTCGAAGTACTGGACCGAGGGAACTCCGGCGAAGTTTGGGGCGTACACTGAGTTTTTCGACACCAAAAGGAGCTCCACGAACGTGATGAACAACAACACAAACGACACCACTGCGATCTTGGCCTTGTGTTTGAGGAAAGTGGTCGATACGTCTATTCGGTGGAACGCCGACCGCAAGTTGGATGTGAGGGACGGTTTACCCTTTTCGCTGTATTCGTAGGGCGTCATCAGGATGATCTGGGCCATTTTGAGGCGGATGAAGCACGGGGAACGCGAAGAAACTGGCGACGAAACCGAGAAGTGGCGGTGGGTACGTGGATTGTTTGTGAAGAAGATCAAAGGGCCAGAAAAAAGAGACGAACCTGTGCCTGTACAGGGCCGATGGGACACGAGGGTCAGGGGCGGGCAAAAGTGGAGGCTGGAGGATAAATTGCGAAAAATGGAGGTTTAGGGCGAATAGAGAGGGAGTGGTTGCCAATTTATGGGCGGTTTCTGCTGAATTTTCCGTTGTTTTTCGGGGTTTTAGCCTTCTGGTGTTGGTGACAGTTTTGGCTGTGGGTTACCAGTTGCGCGATCAGAATGAGAAAAAAACCAGAAACGGCGCTCCTTTCTGGCTCCAGACACCGCACCAGCCGGATCTACAGGCCAAAGAGGCGAGTCTTTGCAGAAGAGTTGGGATGAGTTGGAAAAATTCTAGAAGATTTGTGATTTTTTCTGAGACGAATTCACCACAACGACCTGTAATAGCACGTATTGACCCAGTTTTTCCTTTTTCGTTATCTCGGAGAGACTTTTGGCCTGAACCCTGGAGGAGTGTTGAGGCCCTGGTGGTGCGAATACCAGGCATTCGCACAGGGCCTAATGAGAGCAAGCTCACTATAAAAAGAACCCAAACAAACAAACAAAAGACAAACGAACGAACAAACTAAAAAAAAAAAACAGAGAAAGGAATACTGTTGTAGACGAGTTTCTTCAAAAATTCAAAATTCTAAAACTTCTAGCCATAGACTCAAACAAAATCGTAGGCCAGTATTCCTCTCAGCCTGTCTTTCGCTTCGCACACTGCTCACTTCTCATTTTTGGCCCTAATCTGCCTGTACCTCACACTGTTTGTTGATACCTGCGTACTCCATCACCAAACCTCCACTCCCGTCCAATTATGAAGGTCGAGGAGCTTATTATCGATGGATTCAAGTCGTACGCGTCGCGTACTGTGATTGGAGGCTGGGACCAGCAGTTCAACGCCATCACCGGCCTCAACGGTTCCGGAAAGTCCAACATCCTAGATGCCATCTGTTTTGTCTTGGGTATCGCGTCCATGTCGACAGTGAGAGCAGCCAATCTCCAGGATTTGATCTATAAACGTGGCCAGGCCGGAGTGACCAAGGCCAGTGTCACCATTGTGTTCGACAACTCCGACAAGGACAAGTCGCCCATTGGGTTTGAGAACTCGCCCAAGATCAGTGTAACCCGCCAGATCATCCTCGGCGGAACGTCCAAATACTTAGTCAATGGCCACAAGGCGCAGCAGCAGACGGTGTTGAACTTGTTCCAGTCGGTGCAACTTAACATCAACAACCCCAACTTCTTGATCATGCAGGGCAAGATCACCAAGGTGTTGAACATGAAACCCCAGGAGATCCTCTCTCTCATTGAAGAGGCCGCCGGAACGCGGACATTCGAGGACCGCAAGGAGAAAGCCCAGAAAACAATGGCGAAAAAGGAGGCCAAGTTGGTGGAGATCAGAAACTTGCTTCACGAGGAGATCGAGCCCAAGTTGGAGCGTCTTCGTTCCGAAAAGAGAACTTTCTTGGAGTTCCAGACCGTACAGACCGACTTGGAGAAGCTCTCACGAGTCATTGCATGCCACAACTATGTGACCTACTCTCGAAAGTTTGATGAATACTCCACGGTGAGAACACAGCACGAAACAATAAAGGCCAACTTGGATGCTCAGATAGAGCGATTGACCAGCGAGATCTCCAACTTGACGGACGATCTTGAGCAGGTGAAAAGACAGAAGGAGAGCGAGCTTGTCAAGGGTGGCCGCATTGAGCTGTTGGAGAAGTCTGAGTCAGATCTCTCTGACCAAATCACCCGGTTGACCACCTCGCGAGACTTGACTCTCGAAAATCTTAAAGAGGAAGCTTCGAAGCTAGAAAATCTCCGACTGCAGCTCGCCCTGTTGGAGCAACTCGTGGCCAACCACCTGAGCAACTTCTCCCTATCTGAAGAAGAACACACCCAGGGAAAGGCTCGCCTTGCAGAACTCAAAGATACATACAACGCCAAGGAAGAACTATACTCCACACTCTCCACCGGTGTCTCTGCTCAAGGTGGAACCAGTGGTGGTTACATGTCCCAATTGAAACAGGCAAAGGAGGAATTGAGCAAGAGTCGAACAGTCATCAAGCAGTCCAAGCTTAAAGTTAATCACTTGACCGAAAAGATCCAAAACGACAACGTTCGACTCGAACAGGCCAAAGAGGAGAACAAAACACTCCTCAAAGAGATCGAGGAGTATCAGAACGTCATTGCATTGAAAGAGGAGAAGTTTCGTGAGTTTGGATTCGACATCAAGACCTTTAACGAATTGCGTGATCAGGAAAGTATGATCAGAAAGCAGATTGATCAATATTACAATGAGCTTAACCATATCAAGCGTGATGCTGGTAACATCGACTTCTCATATTCGAAGCCATACCCGGACTTCGACGACTCTTCCGTGAAGGGTGTCGCTGTGCAGCTTTTCAATCTCCGAGAACAACACAATGATAAAGCATTGGCACTTCAGGTTTGTGCCGGTGGACGGTTGTACAATGTGGTTGTTGATAATGCAAATACTGCCTCAGCATTGTTGGAGAGAGGCCAGTTGAAGAGACGTGTCACGATCATCCCACTTGATAAGATATCTGCAAGATCAGTCCCACAAAATGTGGTGTCGTATGCCACCGAGAAGTGTCCAGGCAAGGTCGAGCTAGCACTTAACCTTCTTGACTTTGAGGAACATTTGGTGAAGGCAATGACATACATTTTCGGAAGCACATTCATTTGCATGGATCCCAACACAGCCAAAGCCATCACCTTCGATCCTAAAATCAGAGGCCGCTCCATCACACTCGATGGTGATGTTTATGATCCAGAGGGTAATCTCTCTGGTGGTTCAAGACGGAATACCAACTCTATTCTCCTCACGATGCAGAAGTTCAATAACATCACAGCAAAGACCAAGCAATTGGAAGCCAAGCTCTCATCAATTCACCAGGAGCTCTCTCGCTTGGAGCAATTGGGACAACAGACAAAATCCATACAAAATGAGATCAATTTGAGCAAGCATGAATTGTCTTTGTTGCAAAGGAAGTTGGACAGCAACCCCGCATCTATGATTATCAGGGAAAATGAAATGAATCGTCAAGAAATAGGCAAACTTGAGGAGCAGATCGAGGTTGAGACTGGAAGGTGCGCGCAACTTGAAGCGAACATTGAGTCTATCGAAAAGGACATGAAGGAGTTTTCTCAAGATAAGGGTTCGAAGCTTAAAGAGCTTGAGCAGGAATTGAAGAAACTCAAACTGACCTTGTCCAAACAGGAAAGCGACGTCAGAAAGCATGCTGAGAAGTACCAAAGCCTTCAAATCGAGGCAGACCAGCGCAAGTCTGAGATCATTGCCATCAACGAATCCATTATGATCTCTGAGACCGGAGTATCTGACTTCAAAGAGACTATCAAATCTACCGAGTCAAACATTGGAGAATTGAATGGAAACTTATTGACAATCAGAGCAGAATTGGAGGACGAGAGAGCTAAATTGTTGGGATTCAACGATGAAATCAATGAGTTGACTGAGCTTTTGTCTACAAAGACAGAAGAACAAAATCAAGCTAAGCTCTCTATTCAGAAATTGAACCACGACCTTGAGAAGGCAAACGGAATCACCAAATCATTGAGAACCAAGCTTGACGAGTTGATTAACGAGACAGAATGGCTTACCGACGAAAATGTGGTCAACAGTATCCTTCAGCAATATCCTGATATCAACATAGAGGAATACGAGAGCCAGGCTGCTGTCTTGGGAGAGAGATATCAAAATATGAAACGGAAAGTGAATCCTAATATCATGAGTATGATCGACAATGTGGAAAAGAAAGAGGCATCATTAAAGCATATGATGCGTACTATTGAGAAGGATAAGTCGAAGATCGAGAATACTGTTGACAAGTTGAACGGATACAAGAGAGACACTTTGAACACCACCTACCAAAAGGTGTCTGATGATTTTGGTAACATTTTCGCAGATTTGTTACCTGGATCATACGCCAAATTGGTTCCTTTGAATCTAATGGATGTCACAAAAGGATTGGAAGTCAAGGTCAAACTCGGCCCAATTTGGAAAGAGAGTTTGGTGGAATTGTCAGGAGGTCAACGCTCTTTAATTGCATTATCATTGATCATGGCTTTGCTTCAATTTAAACCAGCACCCATGTACATTTTAGATGAGGTGGATGCTGCATTGGACTTGTCCCACACACAGAATATTGGCCACTTGATCAAAACGAGATTCAAGGGATCCCAATTCATCGTGGTTTCCTTGAAGGAAGGTATGTTTACCAATGCCAACAGGGTGTTTAGAACAAGGTTCCAGGACGGAACTTCGATGGTGTCGGCCATGTGATATATATTAAGTATTTGGAATTAATGCTGAGAAGCTAGCTTACTCTGATTTCTTTGGACTCAAATCCGAAGAGACATCTTTGCTGTCAGTATTGCTAGAGGCGGTTTCAGCAGACTCCTCGTCCTCAGCAAAACGCAAGCTTTTTCTCTTCTTCACATTGTCCACAGTGGTTGGCTCAGGCAATGCCAGAGTAACTGCCGGCTTGGACACATTGGAGGTAGCAGAGTCGAACACAAGCTCTGCTGTGCGGATCCATCTCCGTCTACGAGTGTATTTGGAGTAGGAATCTTCCGTCGAAGGTTTTTTCCACACATTGTCGGTGTAGATGTAACCCTCGTCAGTAGTTGGGTTGGCAGTGGTCTTGGATCTCTTTCCACTGGGGAGCGTGATAGCTCCGTCATTGGTGGAGTCCAATCTCCAAGTCTTGTCCACCCATCTCCAACGAGCTCCGTTGATGGAGGGATGCAGCAGGACGTATTGTTGTTGCTGCAGGGAGAACGACGAATCTGGGTTGGGCAACTCAAATGTGTCGAGCGACGAGGATTCGTTGAGGAACTCATCGGTCCATGGAGCACGTTCATACGTGAGCAAGTTGGAGGTCCAACCAATACCGAGCCATCTACGCTGGTTTTCGTAGATGACGTAGGTGAAGCGCACTGGTTTCAGCAAGTCTGCGCCGGCCACCACAGGCAGCGAACCTGATTTCTGAACTTTTGCGAACGCAGCAGCGAAGAGGGAGTTGTTTCTGGCGTGGGAGAAGTCCAAACCAGTCAAGTAGAAGAACAACACCCGAGCCACCTTCAACTTCCACACGAGCTTGCGAGTGACACGCAGGTAGGTCGAGTGGTACAGTAGGAGATACAAGCCTGTGACCAAAAGAATGGTCCGCGGAGTGATCAACAAGAACGTCAATATCAAGTAGACTGGCGTGAGAAACACCGTGGTGAACAAGAGACGCTTGATGTCGTAGGCAGTGAGGGCCAACGATGTGACAGGGCTCAACAAGAGGTCAGCCTTAATACAGGTGGTGGTCAATGCCTGGACCACGTCGTCCAAAGTAGGATGCAAGTTGGTCTCCTCCACGATTTTGGAGTTGAGCACCGCATACAAAATGATCACCAGCACCAAGATGATGTGGCCCAGCCACGTCACCAACGCCTCAAAGTAGAGCACAGCAAACGCATACGCCGACATCAACACCATGTTGATCCAGTAGTCGTCGTTGGTCCATGTGGCCACCAGTAACCACTTGTTGACGATGAGCAAGTACGGGTAGGCCTTAATCAAGGCCTTGGCCACGGTTGGCGGAGTGGAAGAGAGGAGCGGCGAAGTCTGCGGCTGGACCTTGACGTCCACACCGCTAGGCACCGGATCCTGGCTGAATTGCGCCCGTAGATCGCCGGCGGAAGACCTGGTGGTTGCATTGGGAGTTTCCTCGTGCTTGGCCACGGAGTCGTGGGGGTTGTCGGCCATGGCTGACTTTGCAAGAGTTGGAAGAGTTCACCGAAGGGCAAGCACACGCAGATTAGCAAGAATTGGCGAGAATTTGACCAAAAAGATGGAGTTCCAGGGTAAAGCAAGGGTAGTTGGTTGAGGATAAAGTGTGGGGGGCACGGGTGTGGGCCCTTAGAAAATGGGGGAATAGAGAATGGGAGAAAGTGGAAGAGGGAATAATTTTAGGAGAAGAGACGGAATGGAGGGAAACGAGCCGAGTCAGTGTATCTTAAGGTTTCGAGGTTGTTTGCCTCAAAAAATCGAGATTTTGGTGGTTTTGTCGGACCCTTTGCCTCGGCACCTGTAAGTTCCGAAATGTGAAAATGAGCAGAAATGCGTTGGGTATACCGTGAGAGGGGCTGGACCAATTGAGGCCCGATCTTTTATTTTTTCATTTTTTAATTTTAATTCTTCACTAATTCTTACTCCGTTTGGCCAATTTGCTTAATTTGTTCGTATCTGAAAACGTCGGTGCTCTCTGATTGCAACTAGTACATTCAAGTTGGTTTCACATGAAGGAAAGAGGAGTAGATGACAGTGTCCAAACTTCGGTTTTGGCGGAGAATTCCGACAAAAAGACGATCTTAGATTAAATATTCACCCCATTGTCCGAGTTGTCGGCTTCAACTTTGCAACTCCTGCCAAACTAGGAAATTCCACCATCTGGTCCATCGCCTCCGCCATCCGTGCCGAAAATACGCCACACATACGGGAAATTCACGGGAAAAAAACCATTCGCATCAGAAACATGCCATCAACACAGTAAAACTACCAGAACATGAAAAATCTGAATCTTAGCCCGTTTTGTCCACGGCATCTGGTGGCTGACCAAGCCTGGTGTACGGATGTTCTACCCCAGATATCACGGTTTCCCACCGCTAATCTCACTGTTTATGGACTTCAGTGGGCTTCTCTCGAAAGAGATTGATCGCAAACGGAAGAAGGCCAAGTCGAGAAACTCGCTTAAAAAGCACAAGCCACAATCTCCCGAACCAGCCACAGAGCCTGCGCCACTCCATGACCAGCCACAGCCAGACAACTTGCTGACCATAAGCGACGCCAAATTGCAGGAGTCGCTCCAGGCGCTTGATAAGGGCTACAAGGAGGACGCTACCAAGGAGGAAAAGCTCCGAACGCTCGAAATTTTGGTGGAGCAGCGCCACAAGGATGCAAAGTACCAGCAGTACCTAGAAGAGGAGAACAAGACACCGGAAACCATCGATCCCGAGGACGTGGGCCGGGCTGAAGCTCCCGAAACGTTTCGGCGTCTATGTTTGCAAGTACGCAAGTTTATCAAGGCGTCACTCGCCACCTGGGAGCGAAATGTTGACGAAACGTTCTCGGAGGAACTACTACTAGAAACCAAGCGAGACTTGGTCAAACTCATGTACAAGCTTCGCAGCGGCAAGCTCGACCGCAACATGGTGATCACGCTCACTACAATTGTACACGATATTCAGACCGAGCAGTTTATCAAGGCCAGCGAGAGCTACATGAAACTCAGTATAGGTAATGTGGCCTGGCCCATTGGAGTGCGAGACGTGGGAATCCATGCTAGAAGTGCCGACAAGAAAATTGCCGGCGATAACCGCGACCAGTTGGCCAATATCATGCATAACGAACACACCAGGCGGTGGATAGTGGCGACAAAACGGCTAATTAACTGGTGGAGCCATTGGCACCAGCAACTGGTGGGGGCCGCTAGTGGTGACGCACGTGACGCGAAGTAGGGCACAGCCCTCGGCGACCGGCCCCGCGTGGTGTGCGGGTGTTGCACCGCGAAAAAAAAACCTGGTGAAGAAATTCCTCGTTTCTCTTCTTCTACCGTATCCCTACTACTGAACACCATGGCTGTATGTACGATCATAATGGGGCAATGATGGAGAAGTGAAGGAAACAACTTTTCTCAGTTCGCCAACGAAATGTTCGCCGTCTCCGTTTAGGAGGTTTGGCCTCATCCCGCACAATTTTTGCCAATCTTCATACTAACTGTCACAGAAAGAGATCAAGGACATCAAGGAATTCGTTGAATTGGCCAGAAGAGCTGACATCAAGTCTGCCGTCGTCAAGGTCAACAAGAAGATCAACGCCAACGGCAAGCCTTTCAAGCAGACCAAGTTCAAGGTCAGAGGTTCCAGATACCAGTACACCTTGGTTGTCAACGACTCCTCCAAGGCTAAGAAGTTGCAGCAATCCTTGCCACCTTCTTTGGAAATCAAGACCTTGTAAGTTACTCATCCCTTAATAAACGAACTTGTGTAACGATCGACATGTACTACTGGCATGTCTTACTATGGACACTGTTCTACAAGACATGTTCCGTTTTTGAATGTATTCCATTTATTATTTTCTGAGTGGGCCCGTAGTTGTCCTGCTCGTCCCTTCATGACCCGGCTGTCCCAGAATCGTGCATCGAGTTATCTAGAATCCCGTTTCATTCTATCTCATGCGTTTCTGGCTGTGCAGATCTCTCAACTTAGATGATATCCTCCATCTCCACATCATCGTCGTCGTCTTTATTATCGTTGTCATTATCGTCCCCTGCAGCCTCTCCCAATCTGGCTGCCCGTTCGGCATCTCTCAACCTCTTGTACTCTGGCTTAAGATTGTACTTCGATGTGTAGGGTCCCTTCTTTATGAGGTTGGCAATCAGTTCCAATGATTCCTTCAAGTAGGTCTCGGGCTGTCTGGTACGCTCTTTCAATCCCTTCATGGACCAGTACTCGTACTCCTCGAAAAGACGGAAAAGCAAGTCCAAAAGATCCTTCTTGGGCATTCTGATGGCACGGCCATCGGCCTTGTTCTTGGCGGGATTGGTTGACTTGAGGAATAGAGACGTGCTTCTTCCTGTGATCGATGGGCCTGCCTGTGACTGCACCACACCAGGAATCTCGTTAAGAAAGGTGACCTTGGGTCTCTCCTTTGTAAGTGGCATGTTCTGTCTCTTGGCCAACATCTGAGCGTATCTACTGTCGGACTTCAGGGGCACCATTTGACAGTCATGCACAATCTTACCCATGAGGCTCGTTTTCTTGGGGATGGTCTTGACAAAAGGGATGTACTTCTTTTCTCCATCAGGCCCATTCTTCTGCACCCGGAAGAACTGGTTGGGCCGTCTAACTGGCTCGTCCTTGTCCAATTCGGGAAGCTCGGGCTGGTCGGGCATCTCGCCGATCTCCGTCACCTCTTGCTTGAACCGCTTCAAGTTCTCTTCGCTGAATACATACGAATTGTGAACTTGGGTATTGAGAATCGACAAGTCGTACTCGTGGGGGATGTTTTCAGGGGCCTCGGTGTCGTTCAACACGAGCTTCACCTGCAACTTGCGCTTGCCGGCGCCCGAGTTGGTCTGTCTGATCTTGACCTGACCAAGTTGCTGGCCATTCAAGTTGTCTGGATTGGTCCATTTCTCGGCCAAATAACGAGGAACCTTGACAAACCACACTTTTTGGTTTCCACGGGTGAGGTTCATGTCAAGCGACTCGTTCTCCTCCAAGTAATCCTCGGGATCCGAGAGAAGCGAGAGCTCGGTGTCTTCCTCCTGTTTCACTTTTGAGGGATCATTGGCGGATGCACCGGCGCCGTTGGCCGACTCCTCCTTGACAATTTTCTTAAGAGGGCTTTTCGTGCTCATCGTGACCGCTTGTGTGATGTGGGTGGTCTTTCTGATGGAGAAAACCCTGAAGTACGTTAATGGCGTAGAATAGCGGGAAGTGCTATAATTGTGGTGCACGGGTGTGCTACCTCCATAGACGTGGGGGACAGTTTAGGGTGGAGGAGAATTCTGACAATGGAGCAATATGAGAAAAATCAAGGTCTTAGCCTGTTACCAGCAAACATGTGGCTCTCCAAATCTTCCATTTTTCCCCTTGAATTTTCCCATTTGTTGGCATTGCTGTCTACTCCACATCTTCAGTCTGGACTAAATCTCCTTCACTATACAGGTTCGCCAGTTCCCAACACCTACACGTATCATGTCCTCTGAAGATCCAGTCGAAGACGATTGGGCCGTGGCGTTGAGCCCGGCCTATTATATCAGCGGGTCTGATTGTGGCTACTGTGGCGACAAAAAAACAACGCTGTTTTTGGGGCTCGAGAACCCCCCAATTGAGGCCAATGCTCCAACAAAGTGCACCCATATCACAGTGGGGACGATGGTGGACCAAATGTCGTGTTCTCGGTACGGCAAATTGATTGATCAAGGGTTCCGTCGGCTGGGCTGTTTCGTGTATAAGGGCGACATGCTCCGTGGATGCTGTCGCATGTACACCATCCGGACAGATATTTCTCGGTTGAAGATAACCAAGGAACACCGACACGCGGTAAACCGGTTCGGGCGAGCCATTGCCGATAGACCCAAAGAGACAGGACAACGCAATGCTCCGTTTGACTTGTCTCTGCTCATCCATGCTGAGCAGGCCAGCTCCAGATTTCACACAAGATACGAGCCATCTAAGGCAACAAGGGAGAAGCTAGAGCTCTACCAAAAGTACCAGACGACAGTGCACAACGATGATCCCGAAGAGGTGACTCTCGATCAGTTCAACCTGTTTCTCTGCCACACCCCGTTTCCCAATGCGGAGGTCTATGGCGAAGACGATGATGAGTGGGATTATCTCAATTCGTGGGTCCAGGACTGGGAGCCGGAGAACAGGTACAAGACGGAAGGCATGGATGAGCTGGGACTACCATACAAGAAGCCTCCACGCCGTATAGGCCCCACCCACGAGTGCTACTACTTGGATGGGAAGCTTATTGCCTTTTCCGTCCTTGACTTTCTCCCAGTAGGTCTCTCATCCGTTTATTTTGTATGGGACCCAGATTACGCCCATCTCTCATTGGGAACTATTCTGGCCTTGAGAGAGATCCAGATGTGCGACGAGCTTGGACTTGGGCCCTACTACCTTGGCTACTATCTTCCCGAATGCCAGAAGATGAAGTACAAGGGCAAGTTTGGTGGAGAGGTGTTGGATGTGTGTACGGGGAGATACATTCCTCTTGATGAAGCCAAATCTATGATCAAGAATGGCCAATTTTTCCTTCCTTCCGAGAAAGCGGAACTTAGCGACGCTGAAATCGCCGAGCCAGAACTTCATTTGGACAAGGAGCCAACCAGTTGGGCCGGCCACTTCTTCGATGTGTGCGACCAGGTTTATGGTAGAAGCAGTGTGTATGAGGAAGCAGAAAAGGCCGCCGAAATTGTGAAGAAGACTTTGAATATTTCGAAACTTTCTCTTCCGGCGGTTTTCCCCGGAGCTGTGCCAATGACTACAGTACAGAAATGGGTTGAACACGGGTTGTTGGGACCGAATATCACAATCAATAACTTTGGTGACGAGCAGAGACAATTTGATAAACTTAACCCGGCACAGCGGGGTGCAGTGGTCGATTTGGCAAGACTACTTGGGATCCATTTGTTGGACAAACATCTCTATATTTGTATCTGAGAACTGCAAAATGCGGCACCTTTGCAAATTATATATGGATATTACAAGACAAATATCAGGCACCGAAATGTGATTAAAGGTATTTTATACGACATGCATAAAGGTCCAGATCTTCCACCTCGAAGCCCTATATTCGCAGCCATCACAACTGGTCTCCATACAGGAGTTACCCGCACCAGGCATCGCACTATATAAGGAGATGGAGGCTGCCACCCTAGGCGGTTTTCTTTTTTTTCTTTGTCGACGTACTTCATAGGATCATTTCTATAGGTCACGTCCCACTTTGACTCTTCTAAAGAGCCATCGAATCCAACTTGGTTGATGAGATAGATACCCTTGCGCCCTCAAAGTGAGAACTAATTTAGCTTGTCCACGATCCTTTGCGGTCTGGTCATCTACAATTTGTTTGCCTTTCATTTGCGCCCATTGCCTCGTGCATTGGGCCTCGAAAGGAGCGATGATCTTGACCCTTTTCTAAATGCTCTCTCGGGAGTCTTAGTCTAGGGTGGGTGCGAGTGGCTGTCTGACAAGTTACTTTCAACTCTACTTTAGAGTTGGGAGTGATCTTGAACTCGAGCCTGGAGGTTGTCGACCACCCGTAGTGCAAACACTGTATGACGTTATATCCGATGATGGTTTCAGGTTACGGCCGAAAACCATAATCGATTTGGCCCGCATTTTTGACCGTTGCGAGCCTTGCAACAGTATAGCGGAACTCCAAAGATTCGCATGCAGCTGCCTGTAAAGCTTGGAAGTTACACACGGAAATTGTGATGCAAACGTGGCATGGAGCGAAATACTCCCTCGATCACGAATGTAAACATGGGAAACATTACTGGCCGAAATTACAGAATGGGCCATGCAGACCGTGACGTCGCCGAAACCCCTAATGCATGCAAAGTTTGTTTGCCGATTTGACACATTTTCGAAGTTACCGAATGCGATAAATCCGCACCCGCGGTATCCGGATGCCGACGTATCGGCACCTAAATGGTTATGGGTATATGACCTTGAGCCATTTTCTCATTGCTCCTGATTCCTCCAAAAAACAGCCTGAATTTCGTCTTTGCATTCACTGTTGTGACCTGATGAGAACAAATGTCTCGTGCAAAAATGCCTGAAATCATCACTGGATGTCCAAGGGCTCGAAAACGAAGCTCATTTTCCAAGAAATTCGTGCCCGATGATCGCTGGTGATTGGCCGTTGGCCAACCCCACTAGACGTCATGGACACATGTTTACCTTTTCCGTATTGTATTTCACGTTCAAGTCGTAATGGAATAATGCAGATCAGGTGAAGAGTGTGCACATTTAAGATCGAGCCTATTTGTTCTCTTGAGAAGGAGGGCCCTTAAAGATCGCGCTCGTAACTGCTTGCTACAGGCTTCTTTGCTTTACCACAAGGTACCATCATTCGAGACCTCTGTGAGTAGAGAATACCGACCGGAAACCCCACCAGGACTAAAAAAAGGGATGCCTTTTAGCTCAGAGCAACCCGAACAGCTGCACGGCACCCTCCCCGATAATAGGACCTCAGCCTTGTTTCAGTCCCGGTGTAGAAGTACCCCATTATGCACGCGAGAAACCATCCGGATAATCCAGGTGCGGGTGTCCAATCTTTCACCGATTTCTCCAGACAAGCCTTGTTTAACCTCCGCCTCCGCCTCGTATGCTGGTATAAAGTATTGTACGAGTCGTTGTTTTCATCCACAATCCGTTCTTTATGAGGTTTCGCCGATCACGATGTGTGTGCGTCACTGTGGTTATTGTTCTCCTTCAACTAGTGGTGCTATCGATGCTCCACTATGGGGCAAGCTCCAGCGTTCTTCTATCGGAGAAACTAAAGGAATACAATGTTGACTTGTCTGGTCTCAACTTCCTATTCAAGCCCAAGGATGCATACTCGTTCAACGCTTGGGTTGACAAGATCACCTGGAAGTTCATGAGGCAGTCCGAATCGGACTCGTTGAAGATGGAGCGATTTTCTATCTCTCAGCTGTTGAAGAAAAAAGGAAACAAAAGAGATTCCATTTCTCTCCCCAAATACTTGAAAGGGAAGGGAGAACATCCTCATTTGGCTCCGTTCGATCCGAAACTCACTCTCGGCTTATTCCTCAACCATATCAACTCGAAGCTAGAAGAGTCCGGAGGATCCACCCAGAATATCGAGATAGAACACTTCCACTGGGGCGACTGGACCGATCTTTCATTGCTCAACCTGCTTTCTCTTACCCCCGAGAAACCAAACTGTGCCTCGCTAGACTCAAGACCTGCCAATCGAGGCAAAGGACAACTGGAGGATCCTTTGACCTTCTGTTACAACGACGATCAAATAGAACAGTTGGCCAAGGACCCAAACACAGACCCTAGCTTGAAAGACTTGTTTGACCACATCCTCAGTCTGACCATTAAAACTGGGTTTCATGTTTTTGCCCACCCAGGCAGAGGCACCCTGAAGAATATGCAATTAGTTGGAGCATCATATCTTAATGACTTCATGCCAGCGCCCTTATCGGTGCTATTTCTCCTTCCAACGGAATCTCATTCCTTATCGTTGCAATTTCCTGTCAAGCAGGAAGTCTCTGCAAAAGTTCGTGCTATTGATTCGCCCATGGCATCTTCCGTGGCACAACGTCAAAATAGTGTTCTGGTCAGCAACGAGCTTTTGAAGACCTTGAAGCTCACTCTGGAAAAGGAGAAGCCGGTTATTTCGGCTGCTACTAAGGAGCTCTCACCAGACTCTTTCCGTGATCACCTGGAACAGATCTTTCAGGAATTGGGAAAAAACTATGAGATGACACCACACGAAAGAAATTACTTTAATAGTCTTTTCTCGTCGCTCAAGGTTGAGATTGCACCCAAGTATTTCAATGAGGCCAGATTGACCAAGAATGTCCGGAACTATAACGCTGGCGGTCACTATGACTGGAGATTCTTTAAAGGTCTAATCAACTCAAGCGACTTGCAGTTGCCAGTTTTGCATGGCCTTTTGCTGGCATGGCTTCGATTTGCCAACTCGAATGACTTGACCACCTGGCTTGCTCATGGTTCTCTTCTTTCGTGGTACTGGAATGGAATGGTATTCCCTTGGGATGCTGACATCGATGTGCAGATGCCTATCGCCGATCTTCATAAACTTTCTAGGAACTTCAACCAAACGATAGTTGTGGATTTCGGGCCAGACGTCAATCAAGGAGCACGGTACGGTCGCTACTTCATTGACTGTGCCACGTGGATCTCCCACAGACGCATGGAAGCGGGCCAGAATTTCATCGACGCTAGATTTGTGGATCTTAATTCGGGCCTCTATATTGACATCACCGGACTTGCTGTCTCCAATACCATGGCTTCGGAGCGGTTCGACAGTCTTGTTCCAGAGCTGTTGGTCCGTGAAGATCCATTTGCAGAACAGAATGAGCTCAACCGAGCTGCTGGGAAACCCACGGTGCGTTCACCAGATGGTCGAGAACAGGAGCGAAATGAATTGTTGAACTTGTTCAATTGTCGTAACAACCATTTCCTCTCGTTGGAGGAGATTTCACCGCTCAAGTTGACATATATGGAGGGCGTTCCGGCCTTCATTCCGCACGGTTTCACCTCCATTGTTCAGCATGAATATGGTCTGGACTCAACGGCAGCCAACATGTATAGGGCATTTGCGTTTTTGCCTCGACTTCGGTTATGGGAGAAAACCGGAAAAGTGAAAGATCATCTCAAAAAGGCATCTCAGGAACCCATTCAGATCGATATGGGATCTGACACCACTGCTGCCAGCGAAGTCCTCGACAAGCTTGCCATGTTCTCGCTCAGCGACAAAGAGTATATTGAGCTCATGGCATCGGTTCCCCAAGTGATGGTAGACTACCTCGTTTCTCGGGATGCCACTGCGTTACACGAGGAAGAAATGAGTCTTCTTCTACAGGGTCAATCTACTCAAGAACTATTGTTCGACAACGGAAAGCTCCGGCACAAGTTTCTGTCGTTCCGTCCCGACTTCACCGACTACGTGCACCACAAGCACAATTACGATTTTGCAGAGCAAGTCAAGATGTTAGACGAGCAGATTGCCCAATTCAAGGCCGGCCAGACTGTTGATGTTGGTAACAATGTCCCAGAGGAGGACAGCCCACGGGTGGAGCCGGTCAATGCTGGCGGAATACGTCCTTTGCCTGTGCGTGTACAAACTCCAGAGGCAGCAAAAGACAACGAGGTAAATCGGCAGAATCAAGCCAATTGAGACTGGCGAGTTAACGTGGCTGAAGCATAGGTGCCTCGACAGTGAGGCTACTGGTTTGGGTGCGAAAACGGAAATTGGGACACATGGTAATACGAAAATGCACACATATAACAACAAAGGAGGCCTATTTTGAGAGACAAACTCAGGACGTATAGCAGTTTTTCAGCCTAGCTCAAGGAATGAGTCTCAGACAAATGACCGACTACAAATGAAAAAAAAAAAGAGAGAGAGAAAATAGCTGACGGCTAGTGACTTTGACGTAAAAGTAGCCAGAAAGTGACTAGAAAAAACACTCAATGTCGCTCACACGGAAAATCACCGCACTCACCTATCACCACCACCAGGCACCATAACCGGCAAAACCACGCCAAAATGCAAAATCCAATTGCAAAAAAAAAAACAACCCACACCACCAAACTCACCCAATCAATTCTCCCACTCTCCCCCTCCGCAAAACCAATTGGCCCGGTGCATCCTCCCAGATGGGGCCATTTTGACCAGTGCTAATCGAGGCCTGCGCACGTGACCCACAGCCAATCACGCCCCGCGCTACACCAATCCTCACACCATCATTTCTGCCCAAACCCAACTACCCACTTCTCTTCCGCAACCATGTTTAGAAGAACCGCCCAGCGCTCGTTCCAGAGATTCAACTCCCACGGTCACGGCCACGTGTCCAAGCTCATCAAGGAGGACGCCTTCAAGTCCAAGTACAACAAGGCCGCCGGTGAAGCTTTCACCAAGAACCTCAAGGAGAAGGTGCACCACTCCGAGGGTATCACTGCCTTGTGGAAGAAGATCACTTTCTTCGTGGCATTCCCAGTGGTGGCATTGACTGCCATCCCCGTGACCAAGATTGAGCTCGACCACGCCAAGCACAGAGAGCACAACCGTCACCTTTCCGACGAGGAATGGCCAACTCAGTACGAGTACCAGAACATTAGACAGAAAAAGTTCTTCTGGGGTGATGGAGACAAGACCTTGTTCTGGAACTCCGACGTCAACAGACACGTTGAGAACTAGACGAGCCCGTGCCGCCGTCGGCTGTCATGAAAAGCCAATCGCATCTACCAATTGAATATTCGCTTACTGCTGGTTACATGTAGTTTGTAGATTTAGCGCATTCCCCATACTTGGATGGTTGCACCCCCGGTGCCTTGTCATCGTCATCGTTACAACGTCGAGAAAATGTAGAGGTTGTTGGTTGCAGCAATGGCCACAGAGTTCTCCTGTGGGTGCCACGACAAATGCAAAATGCTCTTCTTGAAGTCAATGTAGTCGTTGTGGTCGCCCAGCCCCACTCCACTCATCAAACGTCTGCGGCTAGACTGGTCGCTCAGCGTCAACTTCTTTGACTTGAACGCCGACTTGTCTGCCTGCAAGATGATTTCCTCCTGGTCGTCATCTCCGTTGAGGTTAGAGTTGGGCGATTGAGGATAGTTGCCCGACGCTGGAGGCGAGTCCACCTCGTTATCGTCATCCAGCTCGTCGTCATCATCATCCAACAGCTTCTTCTTGTTGGAGGACGAGCGGAACTTGAACAGCTGAATGTCCTTGGCATCTGAGGCCACGCCTGACAGTGCTTCCGGAGCGGACACTGCGTTAGGATAGATCATGAAGTTGTTGTTGTAAGAACCCGTCATCACCGAACGGTTGTCGCCGCTGAATTGCACCTCGAACTTATCGAAAATCGCATCGTTTTCGTAGGTGTCGCATAAGCGGTCTCGCAAGTGTTCGTGGACATTGATGGTTTTGATGGGCTTCAGCTCCATGGCCAAATCCCAAATCTTCACCGTCATGTAGTCTCTGGAGACAATGTAGCGGCCATCAGGAGAGAACTTGACGTCGGAAATGGACGACGTGATTTCGGTGAAGAAGTTGTGCAGGGCCGGGTCCAAGTACTCTTCGAACACCTTGGCGTGGCTATCACACAAGGAGTTGGAACGCATGTCGGACAACTTGATGGTACCCTTGGACAGCGAGTACATGAACAAGTTACAGTGGGAAGGGTGGAACTCTGCGCTGGTGATCACCTCCGTCAACTCCTCCATGTTGGTGGGCTTGATGTCGACAATGTTGAACAGCTGGTCGGCAATGTCCAAGTTCCACAAGTTGATGCGCAAGTCGTCCAGCGAGAGGTAGGTTTCCTGGTCTGAATTGACCGAAATGGAGTTGATGTGGTAGGCGTGAGCGTTCAGGTAGATTTTCTTGGGCTGGGCCAGAATCAACTTGTCGTGGAAGGTCATTTTGGGCAACTTCAAGTCGCCAGCAGAGAAGGCGCTGGTTGGCAAGTGGTCACTGCCATTTAGGTTGTTCTCGCTCACGAGCTTGACCTGTCTTTCCATGATCTTCCACAACTTGATGGTCTTGTCATTGGTGGACAAGAGGTACAACGAGTTGTTGGAGGAGCGCAACCACTTGATCTTGTTGATTTTCTCCTCCACCTCCAACGACTTCAAGTAGTCGAACTCGGCGTCGTGACTCTGGAACTCGGTGAAGAACTTGTACTCGCAAGCGTTTTTCTTGCTGGTGTTGCGCTCGAACAAAACCACGCGGCCGCCCTTGTCGCCGGTGGCCAAGAAGGTGCCGTTGTTGTCGAACTCGACGGTGCTGATGATGTCGGCCTCGGTTATGTTTTCAATGTCGCCTTTGTCCCCAAAACATTGGGAGAACTTCCAATTGTGGTCCATCGTCATGGTTGGACGGGGAGGGCCCGGGTCACAGGAGGGTCAGAATTGGCAAGGGAACTAGCAGAATTTAGTAAGCGCCGGGATCAGGGGATGTTGGATCGGCACAAATTGGGGAATCGGATGACTGGCGATTCGGATGGAGTTAGTAGTGGTGATCAAATAGGGAGTACTTGCAAAAATGACACTCCGCGGACCCACCCGTACCTCCCTGTGGAGGAAGCCACTGGGGCCCACTAGATGGATAGTCCATTGAATTTGGGGAATTGGCTACATTTTCGGATTTTTAGGATTTCAATGGTGGAAGCAGCGTTTCGAGTTTACGATTTCGCCAATTCTGGCGGTTTTTTGAGGTGTTTTCGTGGTTTTTGGTCGAGGTGGTGAAGGTCATAGTGGTGGCCGGAAGTGGGGAGTTGAGGTGCGAATAGGTCACTAGAGTCAGCGGAGACTCCGGAGCCGGAACCAGTCGGGGCAATTGTTAAGACGGTTTGCCTTTCGGAAGTCGAGGAAGTGGGGCTGGGTGCTAATGTTGGCTGATGAACGGAAATATCCGGAGAATTCAGACACCATCATTGGATGCTACGGCTGGTTTCGACTGGGGCCAGGAACTCGGACATGGGAGAGGAAAAGGTTGCGACAATAGTAAATTGGTGAGAGCGGGCGAAATTTGGAGAGGTCAAGAAATTTTAGTGTGGGTGACGTAGGATGGACGTTGTAATAACGGGGGCTGGTTGCAGTGCCGACATTGTTTGTAGCAACCATTATTCGGGCAGTGTGAGCCGTGGAGAAGGTGCAGAGACTGGTTGTGAGGATCTGATTCTGGATCTGGGCGAGAATCTGGAGTGAGATTCTGGAGGACTAGCCATGCTCCTCGGCAGAAATGGCACAAATTCCGGAGAATAAGCACGATTGCAAGAGAATGACTTGTTTCGAGCTTTTTGTCTATTTTATCTATTTGAGTGTCGCTGCTTTCCGAAATTGGCGGTTGGTCCTATTGTATGGATTGCTCACGGCTGAGAGATCCAGCTGCGAAACCTACTCGAGCCAAAAAACCAAGAAAACGGTGTTTTTGAAGTCTTCCTTCAAATTTGTATTGGTGTGATCTTCATGTAGTTGCTGATATTCTTTTCATCAAAATTAGTGACGTTTATTGAATTTTAGTGGTGGACTACTCAGATCTCACATTGCGACAAGTCAGTTATGCACCAGGAAAACTATAAAACGTACAGAGAACAACCACATCTCCTCAAAATGAAAAATCTCGTGAAAATTCTAGTCCACTTCACTCGAATGGAAACCTAAGTCTAAATTGATTCTTCAATGCATCAACTAACGGTACAACCTCTCTACCTCTAATAGTTGGCTTGATCCACCACCGAAAGGTACTGCTGGCACTTACAAGCACGGAATCACCACCGTACCAGTGTCGAAATTTCTCATATTTCATTTACTCCTTTACTTAGCATAACATCACAGAATTTCCCTTTAATTCACTGGGTGGTGACCAGACTCAGAGACATACCTCACTCACATAAGAAGCAGTCTCTTTCACATAAGAAGCAGTCTCTTTCACATAAGAAGTCTCTCTCCCATAAGCTCCTCTGGTCGAAGAAACTCTCCAAAGCTCCAACGCAAGCGGCGTGCTCAAGTCCGAAGTCCCGAACGTCCATACCTTCTTCAAACCTCGAAGCTGGCTCAAACCAGGCTCACTGAAACTCTACGTCATCTACGCTCACACTGATAATTTTATACATTAGGGCCTTGCGGCCTATTTGCAAGCTGAACGCTTAAGCAGCCTTCTTGGCAGCGTCCTGAGGAGAGACCTTTCTGTCCTGAGAGAATCTCTTTCTCTGAGGTGGGGTTCTGATTCTTCTGTCCTCTCTGGATCTAACTCTGACAATTCTGGCGTGAATGGCACAAGAGACACAGTAGTGCAACTTGTTGTACAACTTTGGCAAAGCGTACTCTGGGTACACAGAAGCCTCAGACAAGTCTCTGACGGCAGCAGCCTCCACCATGTTTCTGATGGTGACTCTCTTGATGGCCTTGTCCTTTGGCACACATCTGGCACAGTTCAAACATCTGACTGGCTTGACGTGGCCTCTGCCCTTCTTGTTTCTACCGTTGGAAGCTCTCTTCTTTGGCATGTTGCTGTTGGTTAGTATTGGGAATTCACAGGGAGGAGGAACCGGCCAATATCGAGGGTTTTCGAGTGGAGAAAAGGAGGAATGTGTGACAGCTGGGTAGTTTGAGTCGATGGAAACCCACTTCTTTGGCGCTATGTGGCAGAATTTCACATACCTTTTGGTTGTAGAGAAGAATTGTAAGAGGAGACCGATGAAAAAATTTATTTGGTGGGAGGTGCGAGGTGCGCTGGCGTGCACACAGTGTGGGGGCGGTAGTGTGAGCGTGCATCACGTGCGCTAGGGCACAAGCCCCCGGACGCTGGATGTCACCACTGGAGGTCGGCGAATTGGGCCTATTTGAAAGTTGGGAGTTTGATGGAGTTTGTTGCGTTGGTGTATTTCGAGGAATTGGTGGGTATGCGCTTGAAGTACGTGCAATTGTATCTTTTCAGTCGAAGTGGCCCTAAACCCTCAACTGCGAGTATAGTGAGCATGAGATTTGAGGCAAACATGGTGCCCATTCCACCTGATTTGACAAAAAGTGAATGAGACAAACAGACACGAAGCATCGAGAAGGATCAATCACCAGTGATTTGCAGTAGCGGACAATTAATCCGGAAAAATGGGCAGAATAATCTCTGACCCATCCTGGTAGACTCGAAGTAGTGGCTGCGAACTCCACCAATAGGGTGATTATCTCATAGGCTTCAAGCTTGGAGGGCCCATGACAAATGAATTCTTGAGATCTAGACTTTTCCTGCTTAAAGTCAATCCATGCTCTGCTCAATGGTCTTAGACGTCCTTACTCTCTTGATTGAGTTGGCTGCGTACGGCATGTAGGCATGCAACCTCTAGCAGCCAGACAAGTTCCATTCGATATCGGCAGAATCAACAGGGAAATTGTGGATTACATTGATTTCGTGACCCACCGAAGATCCTCATAAGTTATATGGATTGGAAATGGAAACCGCAGCCTCGATGTCGAAAGCCGTTCCTATTGCCTCCCCTGTATGTGAAAAGGTCCAATCAAAGGTGTCCCGATACAAACTCTCAATTTGCAAGGTCAAATATCCTCCGAAACTCGTTCTAACAGCTTTGAATTCTCCTTTCAACCCAGACTTTTTCTTTTCTCTTAGTATTCCTCCCCTCAAAACACGTTCCACCAGCCTTATCTGTTTATCGTGCGCATTGGCCCATTTCCATTGCAAGACACTTGGCCACCACAAGACGCCACCAACACGGTGAAAATTGCTACAAATCTCTCCAAATCGCCTGAATGAGTCCACTTCCACCAATATTCTCCCCAGAACTGCCCCAGCTCGACGGCCACAGACCAATTCGCCAAATACCACAGCACGTGACCGAATGCACGTGCCATGCGCCCTGGCCAATGAACACTCACAGATTCTCACCAGTTAGCTGATTTTTTTGTACGGGTTATATAGTCGACTGTCAGTCAACCATCTCACAGGTACTCCACCACCAAAATGTATGTTGTGCGTTTCTGTCTTGGTACCCCAAACCACCGTTTCCTGCTGCTGCCTGTCCCATTGATAATTGTTACTCCATGGTGTGAGGCCTCCATGTTATGGCCACAAGTCCAAACAAAGAAATGTCTACAAGTGGGCATCAAACATTGAACATCACCACTCCAGCGCCCTGCAACGCAGAATCAGCAGCCAAAATGCCGACACGAGAGAAATTCCAGGCTTCAGCCGTGTGGGGTCCCCCGACAAGCTCTTTCTTCCCAAACTTATACTAACAAACTCAGGCTTTCCCGTACGTTTGCTCGCACTGCTAGACAGTCATTGAGTGCTCCAGCCAGAGCCTTCACCACCTCCAGATTCGTGGCTCAGGCCAAGGTCGAGACCAAGACCGCCCAGAACTTGGCCGAAATCACCGGCCCAGACTCCTTGATTGGTCCAGGTGCCCAGCCAGGTACCATCCCAACCGACTACGACCAGGCCACCGGTTTGGAGAGATTGGAGTACATCGGTAAGACCGAGGGTGTCGATGTTTTCGACATGGAGAAGCCTATCTTCGAGGGTGCCGGTACCGTCAAGGACCCATACTTGGTGCCAACTTACATTGGCTACCGTTACGTCGGATGCAGAGGTAAGGACAACCAGGACCACAAGGCCTACTGGATGAAGGTCGAGGAGGGCAACCCAGGTAGATGTTGGCAATGTGGTACTGTGTACGCTGCCAAGTACTTGGGTGAGCCAGGTCACCACCACCACTAGACCTTTAGTCATTTGAAGCATATTCGATAGTTTAAAAATCGCAGCCACATTGAAGACGTTGTAGGCACTGAGAAATTAGTTGTGAGGCCAGAGTAGGACATTTGAACACTACTTGAATGTTCTGATATTCGAGAATTCGAATAAATCCGATGATCGAATTTCAGGCAATTGAGTGTTCTGGTATTTGAGTTCCCTAATCCAGGACCAGAATGGACCAATTTTATCAGTTGGTCTGAGTCTACTGGCCGGAATCTCCGAACCAAAGATCCGCATTAATCCAAAACGAGAGCTAGTTCCAGATAAATTATGCCACAATTCGATAACCAATGCGGCAATTGGAGCTCCAGATCCCGACTATCTCTGTTTCACATAGATAACCGGCCAGAAATTCGCATCCACAGTTCCCAAGATTGTGGTGAACAGCCTGCGGTCTGTTGAGTCTATGCTTAGTTTTGAGCGGAATCAGCCACCCCACCACCTAATCGAAGCCAAAATACGTAAAAAAAAGCAGAATGATGCAAAATAGCCTAACCTAAGGTCTCGATACCCCCACCCCCACACCGTTAAGTCGCCTGTTCCTTCCGTATCGGAGCCTTTAGCCGGGACACGAACCTCGAATGCCGTGCAAAACCTACAAGGTGTGGTTTGCACCCAAACGGAAGATATATCTACCACCAGGAGATCTTTTACAATCTTTTGCAAATTTTTGGTGAAAATGTCGGCCCACAGACCCAAAGTGCTTGTTATTGGCGACTTGAACACCGAGTTGGACGAATACAAGCAGTTCTCCACCAAGTTCGAGTGCATTCGCTATGAGGTGCCATTACTGAGAGAACAACTCATACAAGACTTCCAAACCAAGTTTGCCGACGTGGAGGCCATCTATGGCGCATGGCTTGGGTTTGTGTTGCTTGGAGGTTTCAAAGACGACCTTCTTGCTGCTGCTCCAGCCTCATTGAAGGTGATTTCCATCTGTTCAGTGGGCCACGATCACTACGACGGGAAAGCCATGGCCGAACGCGGAATCATATTGACCAATGTGCCTTCGGACGGAGCTGCCGAGCCCGTGGCCGACTTGGTGCTCTACAACACGTTGGCTGCGTTCCGGAACTTCAAGATCTCGTCCGCATACTTGGATGCTCAAGTCAACCACACCGTGCAAGTGAGAAAGATGCTCAACTCGGGCGAGTTTGACAGCGTCAAGGGTAAGCCGGTTTTGGCAGACACAAAGGGCTACGCCTTTGGCGAGTACGTGGCCGGCAGACCATGTCTCAACCCCAGAAACCACCACGTAGTGATTGTCGGATTCGGCAACATTGGTGTCACCATTGCAGGCCGGTTGGCTGGAATTGGCATGCACATCCACTATGTCAAGCGGACACCGCTTCTGGCTGCCGAAGAGGCCGATTTGGGCTTCCCGGTGACATACCACCAGTCGGTGGCTGATGCAGCATCGGTGGCCGATTTGGTCGTGATTGCCTGTCCTGGAACGGCCGAGACGTATCATTTGATCAACGGCGACATCATCGACAAGTTTGCCAAGCCTATTCGTATCATTAACATCGGGCGTGGGCCTGTGATTGACGAAAACGCATTGGTGGCTGGACTTGAGCTGGGCAAAGTGGTGTTTGCAGGACTCGATGTGTTTGAGGAGGAACCCAAGGTTGATCCTCGGTTGTTTGGTCGCCAGGACGTGATCTTGACGCCCCATGTCGGTGCATCCACCGTGGAGAACTTTGACTTCACGGCGGTGAGCGCATTGAAGAACATCGAGAACGTGTTGTTGGAGGGCGGAAGCGGGTTCAGCCGGGTCAATTAGAGCTACTGCCAACATTTAAGAGGGAATTGAGCCGTTTTCTTGCTGGCAGAGATCAATGGTAACCACGAGTTCTGTCCAGTGCCAGATCCACAGTGTGGAGTCTGCGGTGAATGCTACGAGAAGTTGAAGTTTGGCACTGAAAACCGAAAAGTTAATAGAGGCGGAGCCGAAGCGTCGACTCGCTAAACCTACCAAAATATACAAGTTTCAAGTTCAAGTCTCTACTGATGAAGAGAACAAGAAAGGAGTATCTAGCGTACTGTCTTATCGTCCATACAGTACTGGAGAGCTAAGACCTCCACCAACCACCCCGTCAAAAACGGAAAAACACTGGAAAAAAACCGTCGAAAAAACCAGGCCGGGACTCTCCACCACGCAAACCTGCCAAATCGCCCTCGAAGCTCCAATTTCCTCGAAATCCATCCATACTTCGATCCCACAGCAACTGGAGCCAGGTCGTGCCGCACCCAAAAACCACCCCACCCATAGTGAGACCCGCCAACCTCAACTCCTACTCAAAACTACAACCACCGCAATGGCGTCGCTATATCTCGGCGTATACCGGGCCGTCTACGACTACGACGCCCGGGCCGATGAGGAATTGACCATTCGAGTCGACGACTTGTTATACTTGTTGGAGCGCTCCGACATAGATGAATGGTGGAAAGTCAAAAAGAGAGTATTACCCGTGGGAGACGAGGAGGTGGACGAGCCCGTGGGGTTGATCCCGTCCAACTACATCGAGGAGGTACGTTTTGCCGAGGGTTTGGGCCGTTTGGCCCGGCAATTGCTGCTCAATTTACTAACCAAACAGGCTCCGCCAGTCAAGACATGTACTGCGTTGTACGACTACGATAAGCAGACAGAGGAGGAGCTCACGTTCAAGGAGGGCGACCGCTTCAATGTGTACGATACAAACGACCCAGACTGGTTGCTTGTGGGCGATGCTACAGTCCAGGCGTTCGGGTTTGTTCCGGCCAACTACGTGCAATTGGCTGACGCCGGAGCGTCCGCGGCTCCGCCGGCTGTGAACCAGGCAACTGCTCCAGGCAGCTTCCCTGCTGTTTCAGCTGGAGGCGTGCCGCCAGCGTCCAGCTTCGCTCCACCACCGCAACACAAGGACCGCACACCGCAACCCGAGAGCGCACACGAGCACGAGGAGAGAGTGGACGAGGAGTACGAGGAAGAGGACGACGCGCCACCTCCAATGCCGTCACGTCCGACTGGAAACACCCAGCGGGAGGTCTCTGAACCGGCCAGACCAATGCAGGCCCAGCAGACCGGCAATTACGAGCAGGAAGAGGCGTTGGAGAAGCAGGAGCACAGCTTCGACGGCGAGTACTTCCGGTGGTACATTGACGAGGTTGAGGGTCGCAAAAAGCGGCCGGTGATTCTCTCCATCGGCAATGGCTTGATCATCTTGAAACCCAACTCGACCAACCCTAAGAAGTTGCGGTTGAAGTCGGCATCGTCGCTCGACAACAACTGGAGAGTGCGTGACATGACCCAGTACAGCCACGAGAAGAAGCACGTGTTCTTGGAGTTCAACAACCCGTCGGCCTCCATCGAGTTGCATGCCGGGTCCAAGGACGTGGCCGAGGCCATCGTGGCTGTTTTGGGCGACTTGAAGGGCGCCGAACAGGCCAAGGGCTTGAAGGAGGTGGCCAGAGCATCCCTGACCAAAACAAGCGAAAGCAACCGCAGAGTGGGGAGATTGCTTTACGACTTCCGTGCTGAAGGTGGAGACGAGTTGTCGGCCAAAGAAGGCGAGGAAGTCTACATTTTGGATCTGTCTCAGTCCAAGCAGTGGTGGCTGTGTGAACGCACCTCCGATGGCAAGCTGGGGTACATTCCGTCCAGCTATATCGAGGTGGTGGGCACCACCAACTTGGATAAGTTGACCGACGGAGTCCAGAGACGCAAGTCGGAACGTATCGGATCCAGTAAGGGCAAGGTAGTGGATAACGGCTCTTCTGCCAAGCGCAAACAGCACCGCTACAGCAGAGACGAAAGAGACCGCATCAGAGACCATGACCGTGCCAAGAGAGACCGTGGCGACAAGCAGCCGCAATCTGAAGACAAAAACTTGCCCAACTATCACCGCGTGCGTACGTGGATCGACAGTTCTGGCTCCTTCAAGGTCGAGGCCGAGTTCTTGGGCTGTGTCGAGGGCAAGATCCATTTGCACAAGACCAACGGTGTCAAGATTGCCGTGGCTGCCACCAAGTTATCGATCGAAGACTTGGAGTATGTCGAGAAAGTTACCGGCACCTCTCTTCTGCAATACAAGGAGGAGGTCCTGAGACAGACTGCCAAGAAGAAGGGCTCTTCAGGAGCCCGTCTGAACGGCGAGCTGCCAGCTAAGGCTTCCTCAGGTGTTAAGGACACACCTTCTAGACCCAAGCTGGCCACTGCCGTCATCAACGATGTTCCTCCACCGCAGCCTTCAAGGGAAAAATCCACCGCATTGGCTGTGGGTGAGCCAGATTACGATTGGTTCGAGTTCTTCCTTCAATGTGGCGTTGATATTGGCAACTGTCAAAGGTACCTGATCAACTTCAGCAAAGAACAGATGGACGAGTCGATCTTGGAAGACATCACGCCATCTCTCTTGCGTTCCCTCGGATTGCGTGAGGGTGACATCTTGAGAGTGATGAAGCACTTGGACAGCAAGTTTGACCGCAAGAAGTCTGCTCTGAATGAAGCTCCTGCTGGTGGCTTGTTCACGGGCCCAACTGGGGCATTGAAGAACAACAGCACCACTGAAGTGTCTAAAGTCAGCGCCAGTGCTCTTCCTGATCCTTCTCCTCTGAAGGAAGTCAAGGACCCAATTGCAAACACTGCTTCTTCATCCAAGTTTGAGGATGATGCATGGGCTGTCAAACCAGCAGCTCGTTCTACAGAGGATCTTTCCAAAACCACCTCCAGACCTCAATACACTGGATCGTTGCAGGATCTCGTTGACATCAAGCCATTGGAGGCGAACAAGCCACCTCAAACTCCACAAAAGGATGCTCACCTCCAGCCTGTTCTGGCCACTCCATCGGCCCCAGCTATGACTCCAATCAAGACTGGCACGTTGATCGAGCCAAACCAGCAGTTTCAAGTGCAGAAGACCGGCACTAGCGTCCAACCGGTGCCATCTTCCCAGACTGGACAACTTGTCCCAGTTCGTACTGGCCCTCTTATTCCTGTTCAGACAGGTGGACTCATCCCAGTGCAGCCCACAGGATTCATGCCAATTACAGCACAGCCAACTGGTTTCATACCTATTCAGGCCACTGGTGGACTTGTGCCCCAGTTGACGTTTGGTATTGTTCCTTTGCAGACTGGTCAGCAAACATTCACTCAGCAGAAAACAGGCCCACCAGCCACCACATTTGGTCAAATTCCTATGCAACCTACTAATTCGTTTGTTCCATTGCAGCCAGGCAGTGTCACCATGCCTCAGACCTCATTCAATCAGCCAGCCGTGACTGGCCAGGTTACCGGTGGAGCATTCCCACCAATTTCTGGCCAGGCCACTGGTGGACTTGCCAACACATTTGTTCCGCAATCGGCTTTTGGTAAGCAAATCACCGGAGGATTCATGCCACAACCAACATTTGGTGCTCAAATAACTGGCGGTGCAATGCCTCAAACCTCTTTCAGTGCCCAAGCAACTGGAGGAAACATGCCACAGACCTCTTTCGGTAACAATGTGGGTGGACTGTCACAGACTCCGTTTGGCTCACAGCTTACGGGTGGACTTATGCCAACCACTTCATTTGGCAACAACCCTACTGGAGGTTTGCAAAACAATCAAGGTGTGAACCAGATGACAAACATGTTCCAAAACACTTCGATTGGTAATCCATACCAGCAGTCTGCAAGTCAGCCAACGTTCAACGCACAGCCTTCGTTCGGCCAACAGCCAACTTTTGGTCAGCAGCCTAGCTTTGGCCAGCAACCAGCATTGGGCCAACAACAGACCTTTGGTCAACCACAGGCCTTTGGTCAGCAACCACAATTCACTCAGCAGCCCACATTTGGTCAGCAACCTACATTTGGTCAACCTACATTTGGTCAACAACCTACATTTGGTCAGCAGCCAACCTTCGGTCAACAGCCAACTTTCGGTCAACAGCCTTCGTTTGGACAGCCTGACGTGAATCAGCAAGCTTCCTTTGGTCAGCAACCGCCAACTACTTTTGGCCAACAGCCTCAATTTGAAGGTTTTGGTTCTCAGCCTTTGCAGTCACAACCCACGGGTCTCGGATTCGGCAACGCGCCACAATTGCAATCTCAGCAGACCGGTAGAAGGGCAAACTTGCAAACAGCAACTGCAGACAACCCATTTGGATTCTAGATGTCTCCCCTCGTCTTTCCAGGCGATATTCTGTTGATGAGAACCATGATACGAGGTGCATATGCATCCTCACTGTGCATTCTGCTGCAAACGGCCAAACCAATTTGTCCCCTGAATATTTTTTTATATTTAAAACACTGACGACTCCTACTTTTTTTTTCTAAACCACACTCATAAAAGCTCGTATGTGTTTCGACAATATCAAGGCAAAATACTCCTGTCTCATTAGTTTCCTTCTTGGCCGCAAGTTGGATCTTTTGCAGCCGCCCTACAAAGGAAGATTATGGATCATTTTGCCAATTTACAAGAATTTTTGTATAGATTGTATTCATGGATGTTGGAAAGATTTCGTTACGCTTGACGAATTTCGACTTTTTTTGGATGAATTTAACGAAATCTCTGCTCGGTCGTTGCAGTTTGGCTATATAAATTATGAGAAACACGAGTCGTTGGTCTGGATTGACCTTGCAAGCATTTTGATCTTGAAGCAACGTTTAAGTGAAGAAAATGTTAAGCAAACTGGAGGTGAAAGTGACTCTTTGGTGAATTTGGTGAAATGCATTGAAACTATCCCAAAGGCAGAACCTGAGTCTGACCTAGCACTGGGTATAGACGGAAAGCTGAATTTGGGAAAAGCTGATTTCAATTCGGCAATCAAGACGCAATTGGTCGATATTTTGGAACAACCACTTCATACAACTTTGCCAGATGGTGAACTTTCGGCCCGGGAAACAACCTTAGATCAGCTTCTTAACATGCTCGCTGAACCAACAGCGATCACCCAATTGGAGATTCAAAGGGCACAGATTTTGACCGAAAAGAAGCAGTTCTACGAGGTTTGCGAAGTAGCAGCCCACAACCAAACGCTTTCGAACTTATGCTTCAATTCCAAGGCAATTGGCCAAAGCGTTCTGGACTTACCGTCCAACACCAAAACTCATCGGGTGATTCTGTCTTGTAAGTCGCTCATTGGCAAGGATGTGCTCAATTGCGTGAAAACGAAGATCCACTACTTGCCGTTGGTTACCAGCTCTACTGAGTTATACTTGGGCAACTGCTCCTACTTGGATACTTGCCACAAGTTGAAGAGCTGTCGATACTTGCACTTCTATACGCTCTATCCACCATTGCAGAAGGACGAAAGCCGCAACGATCCGAAATCGGGGCTTTTGGCGTTGCAGTACACGATTGGCGAGTGCGTTGATACCATTCTGAAGCCAATTCTGCCTCCTCAATGGATCAACTGTGATGTACGCAACTTGCCGTTCAGCATTCTCGGCAAGTTTTCTGCCATTATTTCTGACCCAGCATGGGACATCCACATGTCGCTTCCCTATGGAACATGCAAAGATTCCGAACTTTTGTCTTTGCCTATGGCGGAGTTGCAGGATGAAGGTATTTTGCTTCTTTGGGTCACTGGAAGGTCAATTGAAATTGGCCGCAAGGCATTGGCTCAATGGGGCTACACAATTTCCGACGAGATTATCTGGGTGAAACTCAACCAGTTGCGGCGCACCATTGTAACGGGCAGAACGGGCCATTGGCTCAACCACTCAAAGGAGCATTTACTTTTGGGGATAAAGGGCAACCCCGTGTGGCTCAACCGGAAAGTCGACTTGGACATCATTGTCAGTGGAACGAGAGAAACCCTGCGGAAACCAGACGAGCTCTACGGTATGGTGGAGCGCATGGTGGGCCGTCATTCCCGGAAATTGGAGATCTTTGGCCGTGACCACAACATCCGGCCAGGATGGTTCAGTATGTACAATGGGGTGAACTGTGGAATGTGAATAACTACTAACAATCAGCAATTGGCAATCAGGTCACTGGCACTTCAATTCATGAACGGGAAGTGTTGGACGCATACAACAAGTTTCAGCAGGAAACTTCTCGCAAGTAAGAAGTCTACTGCAGCTTCTTTGCCTTGTCGGCCTTGTTCATCTCCAACACAAGCTTGCCGGCCTTGTTGTCCATGTACTTCTTGATGTCCAACTTGAAACCCATCCAAAACGCAACCTCATAAACAACGAAAAATGGTGCCAACACCAAAGCCTGCAAGAGGTTGTCAAAGAGAGCTGGTGCTCTTCTCTCATGGACAGCATGTCCATAAAACTGAGCCAACCAGCAAACAACGTGGACACCCACTGCCAATTGATAGAATTGGGTTTGGTTGATTGGAGAATGTGGACCCAAGTGAAGATAGAAGTTTCTCAAGTTGTGGGCATAGGTGACAAGGAAAGCAAACGAAGGCAATCCCAACTGCCAGTCCAAGGCAGTGTAATACAAGCCATAAGACCAAGCCACGATTGAACCTAAGGTGATGTGAGGGTGAGCTGGACCCAAAATAGGCCGCACACTGGTCATTGCAATCGCAGACAAGAGAATAAGTGGGATGCAGCACAAGTGGATCACGACATTTTTGTGATTGAAGTGATACTTGCGGTAGAAGACAAGATGCTCTTTGATGTCCAAGAATCCAGCCATTTTCGTGGAGAAGAAATTGGGTGTTAGTTGGTGATCTTTTATGAAATCTGAAAGGTGGGGTTATATTTGGTACAGGAAACGTCAAAATTACGGGCCGAGGCCATCGACTCCCGACTACCAATGATTTGGGTGACAATGGTCAGGTCGGAAAAAGAATAGCACTTTTAAAATATGCTCTTCATTGCAAATTTGCTCGATTGCCTCGACGCTTCTGTTTCTCGGTATCACGTTGTTTCAATACTTCTCTTTTATTTTGCTAGCTGTACACGGAGTTTACACTCTCAAGCCGAATTGAGGCTTTCTGACCACTCTCGATCTCTTGTTCTGGACCTGGTCGGCACTGCGGTCAAAGTCGGCAGCAGTGTGCAACTCTCTTCCGAGGTTGTCCAAGTCCTTCACTTTGTAGATTCTCACAATCCAGTTTTGCGATGTGAAAGCTTCCTCCATAGTATCCAAAGTGATCTTTCTATCAGCAGGGATGGTCTGGCCTCTGACTCTGTCAGGGGCGTCCTTGCCTCCAAACAACTCCGCGAAACGGTAGTATGACAACTTGTACATCAAGGAGTTCTTCATGGTTTCAGTGGCCTCGTGGTCGACCTTGTACTCGCCCTTGGCGGTGAAGAAGTCTCTCTCCTTGATCTCATCAGGCCAAATACCTTCAGCGATTCTAACCATCCACAAGAACTTGTTGATGTCATCACCAGAGTAGCCCAACACACCTCCGAAAATCACCAACACGTAGTCGACATCGTGATTCTTCAAAATCTCATACGAGACTTCTTCACGCGACGACATGGCCTTACCAACAGTAGCAATGTGGGTGTTGTTCCAGGTGTTGTTGTCGACCAAAGTGGTACGGTCGGCCATTCCTCCAATCTGGTATCCGTAATCCCACCAGGCCATCACCTTGGCGTCTTCAGGAGTGTTCATTCTCAACCAGTAGTAGGCCTCTCTGTAGTCATCGATGATTGCAGGACTTCCGTCTGGGTTTCTAGAAGCCAACACCACAGATGGAGAGGAGTAGGCGTTCGAAGTGACCCAGGTACAGTGCAAGACAAAGTTGAACAAGTAGTAGACGAAAGTCGACAACACAACAAACTTGCTCAACAACTGGAACAATGGGAAGGATTTGGACTTGGATTTGGACTTAACCTTCTTGTCGGTCTTCTTCTCAGAGGTCTCCTCAATTTCAATCTCCTCGGTCTGGAAAAGCTCCACAACATTCAAGTAAGTGTCGAGCAATTTAGACAAAGCGATGGCAGCAGCCACACAGATGACGGGTGTCAAGGTCAACATCAATCTAACCATGACACCAGCGAAGTAAGAGCCCAAGATACTGTAGATGATCACGAAGAGGTGCTCATCACGCAACTCCTGGAAGCAGAAGTACACACCAGCAGGGAACAACCACACCAACATACCGGTGTCGAAGAAGAAGGCAGGCCAAGCAGTAGGCTGATGCTCAGAGACGGAGGCAATGATTGGAATGTGGATCTTGGCGTAGTTGGTGTCCCACAAAGAGTAGAAACGGCCAGTCCAAGGAGCAATCCAACCGGCAGCAGTCAAGGCAGTCAAACCAGCCACACCCAAAATGGTGATGAGGATCAACGACACGGTCAAGAACACCTTAAACTGAGAAGTTGGCACGTTGGAACGAACGTAAGCACCGAAAGCCACGAGTTGCAACAAGCCAAACACACCCAAAGCGGCCATGTGGTCGTTGGATCTAATTGGAAGGAAACCCACGAATGGAATTTGCATCGAGGCCAAAGTTCCCAAAGAGTACCATGTGGTGTATGCAATGTACAATCTGTTGGAGTAACGACCCATCAAGATCAACACAAACACGTGCAAGGGAATCAAGTTGGTGATGAAAACATATCCACCCCAGGCCGACACCATGTAGAAGTAGGAAAGAGCGGTCAAGGTTCCGTAGAAGATGGAGCCCACCTTCATCGATTTGATCCACAAGTAGAATGTGGCCATAAGCAAAGTGATGGCAATGGCCTCGTTATCGTAGGAACCAGCCACCGATCTGGAAATGTAACCTGGAGCAATACCCATGAAGATGGCAGCCAACAATCCGGCGTTGGAGTCCTTCATCTCCTTGGTAAGCAAGTAAGTGAAAATAGCGGTGACACCCGAGAAGGCTGGAGCGAACAACACACAGACATTCCGGATATCGACTGGCAATTTCAACCAGTCTCTCAAAATGTGCCAAACCACACCAGAAGACACCATCAATCCAGGGTACAAAGTACCACCAGTGACTCTACCCAATGGGTACCAGGTACGGTCATCAAACCAGTTCAAGAACTCGTAAAATGAGTGAGAAACCAAGTATTTGGTAGCTCTGAAATTGAACCACGGGTCGAACTCATGAATAATCGACTCGAATCTGATCACCGAGAAAAGACGGGCCGAAATGGCGGCTCCTGCAATGGAAATGAAGATGATCACACGGAGGAGCAACTTCACCGTATCAAGTTTGATACCTAGAACTTTCAATTGAGCAGTCATGGCCGGTGGAGTTCTAGGTTTTAGAGCCAGGTTTGAAAATGGGTGAGGTGGAAGTTAGTGTTGACACTGTGCAGGATGTACCCAAGTTTAGCCGAAGCGGACAACGCCTTTGTAGTTGGAAATGCGGGCCAAAAACTGAAATGAGGTTGAGACTTCGAGACTAAAAGACTTTGGTCAAATGAGCATTCGAAATTCTCGGGATTTGGCTGGAGAAATGACGTGGCTCCAAAACTGACACGTACTATTGTTGGTGCGTGTGTGTACCTAACTTCTGGAGTTCGCGCTCCTAACGTGGCCCAGACGGCTTGTGTAATTTGCCAGCAGATTGCCTCAACAAGATTGAACATTTCGTTGGCAAGAAATTGAATGGTAAGGGTTGAATTGATAGTTTAGAAGGGAATGTTTCGCAGAATTGACTTTGAGGTTGAATAAAAGATGGTCGGTATGAATTCGACACATAGGTTGTAGAGACTGAAATGAGAGAATCCTGGCGATTGTCAGTTACGATGAAGAGGCTTCATCTGATTTCGGTATTGTGTTCAATTATGATGATTTGTCCTGTCACTAGAATGACAGCCAGCTCCAGTTGGCAGGAACGCTGCCTACTAGCTGTTCGTTCATATCGCCTTGCTTGGTCACTGCACTTATTGGCAGTTGCAAAGGCTGGGGCGCAGGCTCCTTTGGTTTGAATATCTCCTTTCTGTAGTCAGTGTGCCGTGGCTCAGTTGGGATGTAGGTTTCTTTGGGGCGAGGAGTATGACATACGCCGAATTCATTTCTCATGAACTCGTTGTACTCACCAATGCAGTTATCGCACACACGAGAGAGAGTTCCCCTTCCGCCCGTTGTAAATTGTGCCAAATGGTTGATGTACAAGAAATGCGAGGTATGCTCTTTGCAGAAGATCCCTCCGCACTTCCGACAGTGATGTCTTCTCTCGAAGAAGTTGAAATGCTTGTGACATCTGTCGATCCCACACTCAACAACAGACTCATCCTTAAGCCAATGCTTTCTTGTTGGCGCAGCACGAAGAATGTGTTCATACTGTCTCTTGTTCAAAGTAAATGGTCCATTTTTCAGCTGGCCCGGCAGAACAAGCGACTCCACTGAGTAGGACAGGTCAACGGACCTGACGGAGTTGGCCGACAGATCTTGGTCTTGTGAGAGCAGAGGGGTCATCAGTGTGTATGTTCCCTGTTCGACAGAGTCGGGATCCAGTCCGTTGGAGCTGACTGGGCCAACGTCCTGATTATCGTCGTCGTAAGTCCGGCGAAGAACAGCCGGCACGTACATTGGACTGCGGAATCCCTTGATCTGCTGCAACTTCTTGTCTGGCAATGGATGCTTACCCTGCTGAGGCTTGGTGTCGTGCTGGATGGATACCTTCCTGTTGCGAAGATTCATGTCATGAGGCGGCACCACCGGGTAGTTTGGCATGGTGCGGCGGCCGATTGTATGCTCGATCGTCGGATTAAATCCGTTGATGGGGACTGCTCCCGTCCTGGGGACGTTTGGTGTCATATTAGAATTCTGCTGGGCCAGCCTTGCGTCTTGTTTTTCGAGTGCACGACCCCTTTCTTGAGTGGAGCCAGGTTCTTGATGGTTGGGATCCCCATTCTGCCCGTTCTGGGTGGTCTGGATGCGGGTATTATTCTGCGAGCTGGGCTCCTTCGGGCCCGAGCCTAGGCCGTGGTTGTGGGTGGACGAAACCGGCGATATGAGCAGATTCGTGGCGCCCAGACTTGTAATGGCAGACACTGGCTGCAGCAGGGTCTTTTCGGCCAAATTGCTCGAGGTGGTTGGCTCCAGAGTCAAGTGTCTGCTCTGGCGAGTCAAACTGGAAAATGACGAGAGGTCAACCTGCGCAGGCTGGTACGGCTTCAGCCGCAACTTCAGGTCGGGCACAAAGCTCCCGTTGAGCAGTTTGGTGGTGAGCTGCCGTGACAGCGGCCCCGCGTCGTCGTCGTCGGTCCGGATGATGGGCGCAAGCAGAAGTGAAAGCTTCTTGAGGGCGTTGATGGTGAGCCGCTGCTGCTGGAGCGTGGTCTCTTCTCTATAAATGTCGTCGTCGTCATCGTCTGCCGCCTGCGAGTCGGCCACCTTGGCGTCGTCGGCGCCGGAGGCCACATTGGCCAGTTCGGGCTGCTTGGCCAAATCCGGGAACACCGGTCCGCTCTCGGTGCGGTGGTCAAAGGGGAGCTGCTGGCCAATGGCGATCTCGTCTGCGGGCCGCAAGTTCGTCACCGACGAGAGCACCGGCGCCTGGATGAACAGCTGGAAGTTCTTGATGTTTGTTGCTCCCACATTCAGCACGCAGCTGGGGTTGCGCAGAAGCGTGGGCGGCGGGTTGGCGGTCGAGTGCTGCTGCTTCAACGACTTGAGCGAGGCCGTCAGAAGCACCGACTGGAACAGCTGCGCCCGCGACTTCAGAAAGTCCTTCTTCTTGAAGTGGAGGTCGGTGGAGCTTTCGAGCTTGTCGTCGTCGTCCGCCACCGCGGGGGAAAGCGGGCGCGGCGAGGTGTCGTCATCGTCGTCTTCGTCGACCACCGACGTTGTGCTGCTCTTTTCCGGGTTCTTGGGCGTCTGTGACGACGTTGGTCCGGTTGTGGTGTTCGGACCCGAGTAGATCTGGGGCAGCGTGGCGGGTTCGACTGCTGAGTCCGCGGCGGAAACGGCGTTGTGGCGCAGTTCCGAGGCAGAGCCCGCTAGTGGTTCCGGCTGATGTCGGGAAGTATCGACGACAGAGCCGTCCGTCAGTTGCATAGACAGGGGAAGTTGTGGAGTGGAGGAAGGCGGTGGGGCTGCAACGGGGAACACGGAGTTAGGAACAGATGATGGTGTCGTTTCTGCGCAGCAAGTGTGTTTAACTTGCGGAGTTTGGCTTCTCGACAACCTCGAAACTCTCAGTTAAGGTTGACGGCGTAAGTGGTCTGGTCGTTGATAACAGGAATGCGTACAGGAACCCAGGTAACACCCGTACCTCCGACGATGAAGTTCTCACTCCATTCACTCCATGACATGTCTCACACCCGTACACCACGGATAAACGAGCCAGCGCTAGTTGCGCGCGGGAGGAGCGGCGGTGTGGGGAGAAATAGCACACCCGTACCTCTCGTTTTATACATATTCAACTTTGGTGGATTCGGTGGATTTTTTTTGGTTGATAAAGTGGGTGATTGGTTTAGTTGCAGCCTCAATCTGCGATATGATGATTTTCGACTTCCACAAAAACTCCAGCAAAGCTCCGAATCCGAAAACCTCGCCTAAAGTCCCCGGAGATTTCGGTATGCGATCCACGTGACCATGTGTCAGGTGCCGCACCGAAAAAAAAAGTCGCACCCCGGAGGTGGTAATTTGGTTTTTTTCTATTGGCTCCCCGGAAAAGCTCAAACTTGTCTATAAAACTCCTTCTTTTCCTCTTCTTCTCCACACATTCGCCATGCTTTCCCGTGTTGGTTTGAGACGTATGTTTGTGTACTTAATTCCTCGATATTATTGCCCGGCGACCATTTTTGATCTGGCTGCCGCTCCTCAGTTTTGTCCATTTTCCGTTCATTTTCCGTTCATTGTCCAATACCGATCTCCGGGGTAACCAAACAAAGTCAGAATGGTTAACATTTCGTGATTTGACAAGTTAGACGTCAATCAGTACCGTCCTACTGTGTGGATATGACAAATACCCGAGATTCTGTCCCTGTTGTTGCAAGTTATCTGTTGTTTGCGTCTGACTAGACGCCCAAACGACGAGACCGCAAACTGCAAAACTGCTAGCTGTAAACTGCAAAACGCAAAATGCAAACTGCAAACTGCAAACTGCAAACTGCAAACTGCAAACTGCAAACGAACTCCTCCGCGTGCATATCGAGCAACCTTCAAAACTCCCATACTAACTTCTACAGCACTTGCCAGAGCCGCTCCTTCGGCCAGAACTGCCCTCGCAGTCAGATACGCCTCCACCGTCAAGGTCAGCCATGACGAGGAGAACGAGATCCTCGTGGCTCAGAGAAAGAACCGTCCTGTGTCCCCACACTTGCAAATCTACCAGCCTCAACTTACCTGGTACTTGTCCGGTGTCCACAGAGTCACTGGAGTCGCCATGGCTGGTGCTTTCTATGCATTGACTTGTGGATACGCCGCCACCTCGATCTTGTCTATCCCATTTGACTCTGCAACCATTGTTTCCGCTTTTGCTGCTTTGCCATTTGCTGCCAAGCTCGCCGCCAAGGTCACCATGGCTTTCCCATTTGCTTTCCACGCCCTCAACGGTGTCAGACACTTGGTTTGGGACTTTGGTAAGGAGTTGACCATTCCTGGTGTTTACAGAACCGGTTACATTGTGTTGGCTGGTACTGCCGTGCTCGGTTCCTACTTGGCTTTCTTCTAGTGCATTTTGGGGTGGACGTTCGAATACTATTTTATTAAATCGCCCGTATATATCATAACATCATTGTGGTGAGACACCGACAGTATCGATTGTAGAGTCGTTCAACCTTGACGTGCCCTTATTTGGGCTCTCCAAAAATTGAGTCAGCGTCGAAGCATACACATGGAGTCTCGTTGTTGCAAAAGCCACATCCAGCCTTTTTGGGTTTCTTTGGCATGACCGCCTTTTGCTCCGGAGATGAACTCAAGTTAAGAAAGTCCAGTTCAGTTGAAGTGAGAGGAAGTGTCTCAAACTTGAGTCGATCCGAGATTGTCGGGTTTGGTAGGAGTGAGTCGCCCTCATTAAGAATATCCACATCTATGAAGTCATCCTCGACATCGAAGAGATTCATCTTCAATGGCCGTAGCAAACTTGGTGTAAACGAAGAAGAGTCCTTTGGCTCGGCCAGTGGCAGCGATGCATGTGGAGATTCTAGTGGTCTTGGTGTCCCAGCATTTGAATTCTTTGCTCGAAGGTCCAAGTAGTAACGGATCTGCAGCTGGAGATGAGAATCCTGATTCAGCGAGTTCCCCAAGAACTTTTTGGTAACCGAATGAATCACATTGGATTGGGTGGTCAAGTGAGCAAGAAACTTGTCCAAATCATTCATATTGTTGATGTGATCTAGCTGTTCTGAACGCAGCAGAGGAGTCATTTTTGGTTTGTCAAGGCCATCTGAATTGAGTGCATCGAATGTGATAACACCACTCTGAACAAATTTGAGTTCTTTAATTTGGTTCGTGAGCACTTCGATGTAATTCCGTATTAGCTCCTGCTCCTTGAGGCGGGCTAAGTAGCCCGATTGTAGATCAGTCATTTGCTTTGGAGCTGGCTGCAATGGTCGAACAGATGATTCGCTCGTCTCTTTCGCCATGGCAGTCGGGGCCATGGTAGAAGCAGGACTGCTGGCAGGTCTCGCCGTCAAGGAATCATGTAGTATCAGCTTTGCAGCCGATGCAACAGGTCTTGAAGGATTAGCCAAGCCAATACCGATGGGTCCAGGTGAAGACCTGACCGATGCAGCGGTTCCCAGTGTTCCAGCACCGGGAGAAATGGAAGCAGACTTGACAAGTTTGACGTCGTCTCTCTTCTGCACCTTGAGCTTCTTTTTACATAGTGACAGCTTGTCTGCAGCCGCTGCAGACGCAGTCAGCGTCGCCGTGGGTTTCCTTCCTGGGCGAGGACGTGGTGGTAGCACCCATTTGCGCAGAGTGTTGATGTTGCCGAGGGCCTCGTCGTTGAGTAGCGTTGACGTGGAATGTGAAGCTGGATCGTAGCGAGGATTGAAAGCCGGTTTCTGCACGGGTGCTTGCACGTTCGGCTTTGGCTTGATGGCGATAGCAGGTTGGATTTTGGCATATTTCGTCATGGATGCATGTGCAGAGGCCGGCTCCATAGTGCTGCCGCCACTAGCGTTGGCCGCCATCGACGTTGATGCCCGAAGACTTGCAGACGCACCCATCGGGGTGCCTGGCGTTGGGGTTGCAGGATTCGACATGGTCGGAACAACGAGTTTCGGTCCCGTGGGCGACCGGTGAAGTGCAATGTCCGAGGTTGGCAAGGGGTGAGAACTGCCAAAAAAATTTGAAACAGAGATTAGACGCCCACTGGGTCTATAAGTTTCCAGTAAATTCCTGTGACACGGTTATTGGATTTGTTTTTTGTGGTAGTCTTTTTGCGTTGCCTTAACCTTGGAACTTGGATTGACTCTGACCGTTACGATCAAATTGCTAGCAAGGAAGTCAACACGCGAAGAACAAGGAAGCTAAGGTATACAAAAAGAAAGTTGATAAACAAAGGAAGCAGTGGAAGGACTAAAAGTTGCCTTTAAATTTTGTGGAGAAAAAAAATGGACCCCGGGAGTTAAGAACTGATGGTGTAGACACATCTCGGAAGTAGGAGGATTGTACCGGGAGAATTGAGTGCTACCTGCATGCTATCCGCGGGCCAAATCTTCCAATACCTGGGGTGAGACTGTAAGGTATTAGGTCGCAAAAAGGGCTGCAAAACGCGTGTGGCGGTATAATTGGGCAGTGGGAAATGCTTGATTCGGAATATACTTACATTCGAGGGGAATTATCGAGATTCCTCTAAATCTATTGAGTTTGTGGGTTCAAGTTCTTTGATTATTAGCATCTGGGATGCATATAAAGGATACCTAAAATTGCACAACGAAAAAACCTGGCTGCCAATGTGCACACCGGGCCTCTGTTTTGATCCACGGAAACCATTCACATCCTCAAACTGAGTATCGAGGAAGAGCAATACTTGCAATTATTAATTACTAAATCTGCCGATTTCAAGTCCACCTGTCGAACTATACTCCAGTCGTCTTGAAGTTCTCGCTCTCTCGCCCTCTGTGTTACAATACTCACCTGCTTTTCAACTTCGATAAGTGACCAAGCCCGACGGCAGCAAAAAACGACACAAGATTATACACAATGACCTCTACCAGTGAAAAGCGAGCCGACCAGTTGGCCCAACTCAACGAGCAGGTTGCAATTCTCCACTCCAATATCACCAAGTTTGATGGACTCATCAAGGACACCGCTGTCCAGTACGAAACCATCCAGAAGCTTGGAGTGATGCATGGGTCGTTATTCATGGCTAGCCATACTGTTTTTGGTGACAGCTACAACGAGTCCAAGGAAACCTAGATGATTTTGGTGCTGACAACACACAAGTTTCCCCACAACACCTCCTACGCTAGAGCCAGAGATTCAACATGTCATTAATATTTACAAGGCAGACAGCGTCTACTTTTTCTCAGCAGCTTGCGCCTCCTGCAACCTCTGGCGCCAGAGCTTCTGCTTCAACTTCTTCTCGGCAATCAAGATATCCCGCTCCTCGTCGAGGTACTCCAACTTCTGGTAGCTGGCCACACAGTCGAGCGAACGCTTGTTGGCAGCCTCGCAGTGCTTCATGGCGTCTAGTGGGTTTTCAATACTGTTGGAACATTCAACGTATGCCTTGATGAGGTCGTCACATCTGGAAAACGCCTTCTTTCTCCAGCGCTCGAAGATCACCTGCTCCTCCTTGGGTGTCAACACCCACGCAGGCATATTGGGGTTGGTGGGGAGATCCACACCTTCAAAACCTTTCTTCGTGTAACTCATTGGTGGGTTGATAACAGTGGAACGAGACAAAAAAATGAGTGGGCCGGATGGGTGCATGCAGGTCGGGTTGGCCCCCACACTGTTAAGCATAGATTTGCCGATAAGTTCGCTGGTATTTGCTCTTTCAGGTAATCCGGTGCCATTTCGACTGCTGTCTTGAGTATCAAAACATGCTAGATATTTTGTTTCTGCTGAACTCGGAAGCATGTGGAACGAAATTCGGAGGAGTGGGTTTTCGTGGAACCGCACGTGCCTCGGCACGTGCCTCAACCCAGTGGGTGATAACAATAACAAAACATTCATCTCACTCAGCACCACCATCCCCATGCTTGACGAACCGCCGCAAGATCTTATATATGCGGCCATAGAAAATTTCGAGACACAGCCTGACATTGCTACTTTGTCTCGCATCTCCGACACCCTTAAGAAAACAAAGGAGCTACGAGATGTCAAGATCGATCGTTTGGAGACCAGCGTCAAAGAACTTGAGGCGCAACTAGAATCGATCCAAAACGAAATCAAATCGCTTTCGGAGCCGAGCCTGTCTATTTTGGAGTCGTTGGCCCTGCTTGGAACGGCTGCTCCACTCAAAGAAGACGACAATGTGTTCCGGGCAATGAATGCCAAATCGGTTGAACTTGATAACCTCAAAATGTCACTTGCCAAACGGTTAACGGATCTCGAAAGTGCAATCAACCAGATGAACATGGTGAAGGCTAACTTGACAAGACACAGCGACGAACTAGAACACCAGAAAGAACAAGCATTGACGACGAATATCGCCAACAACTACAATTCGAACAGTATGCGCATCAGTCTCTACAAGAGCTTGGGTGTCCATATCGAGGAGCTGGAGGATGGAAACGACAGAATCATGGTATTTGGCCGTGAGAAGAAGCTGACGAGTGTGCTACAAGTGGACGAGAAGTACCTGGACTACTTCATTTGCAATTATATTTGGGACAAGCTTGGCGAGTCATGAAGGAATAAACGGAAGCGCCCGTTGGGCCATGGCTGAATGACAATTCCGTAATGACAGACAGACTGAGCAACCCTTTGCTATCATGGGAACAACCGGTAAGACCCTCGAGGCCGAAGAATCAACCGTACTAACTGAACCTCACAACTGAGCCTGAAAACTAATCCGGACATCTGAGCTGGACATCTAAGCCTGACAACTAATCCGGACAATTGAGCTGAACCACTAAACCCAGCCTTTGCATTAAACTTCGGCACTCCACAAAGCCTTTTCTCATATTCCCTAAAGTTCTACGTTCGGTATTGCCTGGACCTAGATCACAAGCGTTCCATAAACCTACAGATCAGTCCTCGATATGTGTGATATTATATTTACAGGATGCAAAGGATGTTGCAGCGTTGAATGCAAAGTACGCTTCCCCACTAGAAGTACTTTGGGTTCTCTCTGAAGGACTTCTTGGTCCATTTGGGCACCAAGTGCACGGACTTTCTGTAGTCCTTCACCTTCTTGTCAAAAGTGGTGTACTTGTCTCTTGGCGTCATCTCGCTCTCCTTGGGGAAGTCGAATTTGAGATAGTCGATCTTCTTGTATCCGGTGGAAATGCTGTCTTTAGGTTTCAACGACTGGTAAAGAATCTCAATGTTCTGGTCGACGAGTTTCATGCGGTTTCTCAATCTTTGTTTTTGTGGAGGTGACAACCGAGGTGCCTTTTTCCAAAGGTAACCGCCGTAGGCCACGAGCGTCGATCTGAATGGTCCAAACATCGGCAAACGGTTTAGGTTAGTTGAGTTTGAAGATTTTTTTGCGAGGTGGTTTGGGTCGTGGATTGCTCAAAATACCAGTAACTGCACAGCGCGCAGTGGGTCTGAACAGACCCCTCCACCACAACCGCCAGTAGCCGGTAGTCCGGGTCGTGCGGTGGATAACGTCACACAAAGTATAATCCCCTCACGGTGGATTAGCGGCATAAACATAAACACGGTCTCATCCGGGGAGCCAGCATGCCCTCGGAAGAGCCCAGCGACCGGATTTTGAAGTATAGCAGGTGACAGAATTTCACATCACAGCCACGTTGACCGTTTTTTCCGATGCTTGCTATGCGGTAGTGAAACACACTAGCCACAACTAGCACACTGCATATCCGGCATAGCAGTCAGCAAGCGAGCAAAATTTTTGGGGTAGTGCCAACCGCGTCGGAGTTCTAGATCTCGTACATGGTTGCGCATCAGCCCTCGGTGCAGATGCAGGTTCCAGATTATTAGTGGCTGTGGCAAGAGAACCCTCTGGAACATGCACAACCGTTGCAAGGCATTGCCATGCGCCACGCATGATGTGTCACTAGCGCACCGAACGCCACTCACCAACCGCAAATCCATCACTCTGCATGTCTCACAATAAACTCCGCATCGCTTTGGAAAATCTCTACATTGCAAACGTGGAAAAAGTTTTTCTATTACCTATTTACCCAAACCCAAGATGCATGGCAGCCGAAGCTGCTCCTATTTTTTTTTTTTTGCTTTGTCAAAGCCCTTACAACACGCCCGTCAACCATAAACGGTAGTTCTGCAGCGTAGACGACACGGGCACCCTCGGAGGTGCCTGAGAAACCAGGTAATTTAACGAGAATTCCTGGACATCGGTATCGTGCATACTCGAAGGTAGCACCAAAGGAGAGTCGCCGAGATCGTGGGCGGAGATGTGATGGTTTTGGTATAAAGATGGCGTAAGCAAAGGCGACACGATGTCGTGCTTGCAAGACTGCAAAATATTGGCCAGTTGCTGCTCATCCTTCTCCTTGCACTGATTTGAGCAGTAGACCGCATATGGCAGGCAAAGCTGGTCGCAAGTGATGCAGTAGTTATTGAAGGCGTCCGACATTGTAGATGGAGTTGTGGTGGACTTTTCAGGTAAACCTTGAAGTTTGAATGGAGTATCGTAATCGGGATATCAAGTGTGGGAAGAACCGATTCAACTAGTATGCAAAGGATATGCTGGAGATGATATTGGCGACAAGTTTGGAACAGAAGCCAAACTAGATTTTCAAGTTGATCAGAAAAGTGCTCGAAAAGGAAAATCTCGAGAGAGACGTGGGCCATATATATACTGGGTGATTTATTTATAGTGGGGTCTAGATGAGTAATTGTGGCAGGAGGGTACCGGGGGTAGGCGTGGGACTAATGGCGCCAGCCACACCCTCGGTGGGCCGGCACGCACTGGGGGTTCCGAGGGGACGCACCGGGGGCACTGTGGTGGGTGAAGTCATCAGGTGCTTGGCACAATCCGAGGTCGGGGTGCGGTCAATGGCGCGATTTGCGCGGGAAAAGTGGCCCCGATAATCGCCCGAGACATCCCCGGATATCGTGAAAAATTTGCGCTTCCGAGGGCACCGCCGAGGGGAGGCTCATGAGGGGACACCCACCGGCCTTGGCCGGTTTACCGATTGCACCGTGGCACACGTGCATGCATGTCAACGTGGACAATTGTTGCTGGTTAGAGAGGAAAATCTGGGGACGAGTACCCCTCATAGTTGCTATAGGGGCCCAGCGGAAGTTTGAGCCACTGAAACAAATTTGCGATGGATGTTGGTTTAATGTTCACTAACCCACCACCACCACAGTAGGAGAGTTTTACCTTGTAAAATTTTTTTTTGCAGCAACGTGGGCAACGTTTCGGCTGAGAGTATAGTGGTTATTGCGAGTTGCCATCGAACGTGATCGAAGACAAAAATGAGCAGCGAATGTTTTTCCACTCCGATTGTTGGCACCGCCAGTTCCGAGGGTGCATGCGCATCGAGGCGAAAAACCTGTCATTAGAGTTACGGGGTTTAACCTCCAGCATCGGTGCTGTTTCATCACGCTAACCCACCATCCACAAAACCCAATCCAGAAATTCCACAATGTTGACGGTGGCCCCGGTGACGATATCACTGATGGTTACAACAAACACGACTCCACCCCGCCAATTGTGGTTCCGGGCGGTCTCCACATTTCTCCTCATGGACCGGAGCCCAAACCGGGGGTAGGTTCGGGTCGGCCAAGGCTGACGGCTATAGTAACCAAAAAAAACATAACCCGAGGTGCGGACTATTGGCCGGAAGTGGAGTGAGTCTACAGTATTTGGGCAAAAAACTTCACGTTTTGTGGAGAAAACATTTTTCCACATTCGGAGTGGTTTGCTTGCAAATCCAACCGCTGACTAACTACCGTGTCATGTGTAGAGTATGCCGTCATCACTGTGGTTTTCAACCGGTTGCTCAAGACAGTTTCATATTCCGGCTAATGTAGTCGAGCACCTCGGACTGTGGATGGGAACCCCGGTTTCGGTTGCTCACCAGTCGCACCGTGGGCGCCGGCGTCTCGTATGTTCAGCTAAATGTCTGTGGTTGTGTGCAGTGCCATCAGCCCATTGATGGTTTTGATAAAAATCTGGGGACCGGAACCGGAGGTTAGTTTATTGGCCGGAGTCAAATTTTTTTTCTTCCTTTTGCTGCTTCACAATTTTTCACAATAGAACCCAACATACTTGCTACCGAGAAAAATTTACAAGAAAAGAAAAAGAAAGGTCGACTTGGCTCGCGTGGTTGGAGCCCTTGTGCTCCGACTTAAACCGAGCATCTCTAGTAAGTGAGCCCATCTTGGTGCTGAAACTAAAAAATGCACCGGGTTTTGGCCACCAGCAAACATGCCGCAAGAATCGGGCCTGTAAGCGCATCGGGTTTGTAGTTAGAGGCGGTTTTCGGTTTTTGGCGGACGTTTGAAGATTTGCCAAGTTCGTTATATGTGCAAAATATGTGCAAATCTTGCGACATAGGCTACAGTTTGGAGTCTAACAGACGTCAAGCTTTCTGATGCAATTTGATGCAATTTGATGAATAAAATATTAATCTTGGAAAAAACTTGAACGTGGCGATTGCCCAGTCCCTGTGCAAAAGGGAAAATGCTCGCTCACTATTAAATCATTCAATGATATGGGCAGAGCAAGTTTAGCCGGTACGAGTCTGAAAAAAAATGGAGACGACGGGAAAACAAAACGACCCAAGTGGTAGCTCCGCCCAAAGCAAGCTGTGTTACGATTCAATCGCCATCAACAGCCCATCTCAATGTCTCAGATCCGGTTCCCTCCGACTTCCGGGTGGTGGGGCAGAAAGCTAGACCTCGATCCACCTAAAACTTGTGGTGCCATCACACGCTCTTGTACTTGTACTTGAGTCCGTGTAAATTGCTCAACTCATGGGCTACGCCTGCGTGCCATGTCCGTAGAAGTACCAGAGTGACCAAATTGCCCACCGGAACAACCACAAACATGCCCTTCCACCCCAAATGCACCCTTCCGAAAACAACATACACCATCTGCGCTAGTAGAATCCCGTTGATGATCGACACGCCTTCGAAAGTCATGAACTTGTCTGCAATTCTCCGTATGTTACTGGGGAAAGTTTTGCTGACAGCGTTGACGTCAAACACTGTATTGAGTAAGGTAAGTACGCCCAGAAGCACAATCACTGCCGCCAAAAAAACCTTCAGCAGCGCCGTTGGCGCCATCGCCCGGGATAAAATCAAAAGCGGTGGAATCTCCACCAAAATTGACCCAACTAACCATTTACGATAGATCTTGAGCGTGGCATCATTCTCAAGCGAAAGCAGAGAAATGATGAGCTCCTGATCATCAGTGTCGAGTGGCTCATTCTGTTCGAGAATGGCTCGATCCACTTTTCTGTGCCTCATAGAAGAAATTGGTGTAGTTGAGAATCGATGGCTGCGTTTTCAGATAAGCCTGTGCACACCCAGGAAACTATGGGAGAAAGAAAATGCAGAGAATTGGAGGTGAATGTGATGAAGAATAGAGGAAAATGGCAAATATTAGAGAGAATGTGATGAAGAATAAATGAAAATGGAAGCTATTAGAATTTTCGAGCTGGTTTGATTTTTTTTGGTGTTGGATGTGAAAAGGCTTTTCACACTTAGTTGTCAACTGTGAGAATTTTTGGAAATGAGTAGTGGGACCCAGGGCAAGCAAAGGGCAGTCGAAAAATGAGAAAGTACAATTGGATCAAAAGAAATGCTCGGATGATGATTTACATGGTCGTTGAGGCCAAAACTAGACCATAGCAACGATTTTCCCCGTGTTGTCTGGGTTTATTGCGAGAAGGATGAAGAAACAAGAGGAAGCACACAGTTCAGAACAAAGAAACTCAACTATTAGAGGGAGAAGATGTAGACAATGAGCCAATGCAGGGCATCTCAGAAAAAATGACGTTGCACAAAAGGAAGGGGTCATTTGGTCCAGAGTCTCACCGACATCACCGACTCAATAAGTTGATTTGCCGACATTTCTTCCATTGAAACCAATGAAACGAAGATTTAGCGCTTGAAATGAAACTGCAATTTGCCATCTAGAACAGGAAAAATTGCCGAAATTCACCATCGGATAGTACCTGGCACTAGGCGGGGCAGACCACATTGTCAAGATATGGCTTTCAGTTCGGGCGCCGCCCAAACCGAACTGCCCGTTACACCTCTGGACAGAGGCTACCCATACAATAACTGAACAGGCTGAGAGAAAATTTTAAGCTGGACAATTGGCGCCGAAGAATATACAATCAAGCACACTCATTTGTAGAGGAGAGCACAAGCACCAAAAGCACCAGGAAGCACCTGAACAGTTCAAGATAAAGGCTGTGCTGGACAATCAAAGACAGCCTGTGGCGGGGTCCATAGTCTTCGGATCTGCTCTCTTGCCGAATTATTGACAGAATTCAGCAAAAGACAATGAGACCGATCTGTAAAAAATACACAATGGCAGATGGAAGAATGCACGATGGAGATGAGAAAATCAAGCAACAAGGTTTGCAAGATAGCAATCCGAAGTGAAGATTTGTCATTGCTGGAACTCATACATGGAAACCGTGGAAACCTAGCCGGGCCTGGGACCTAAAGCGCAATTAACATATTTCGCCATTAATAGCCAATAAGCCAACTAACAAACGAGCAAATTACCTACAAGCTGCACCGTCACCCAAGACAACAATCCCCGGAAGTCAGGACCCTCGAGTCGAGACGGAGGTGGGTGCCAAACGCCGTTTTCCTGTCAATTCGACCCTGTCGGTAAACTACAATTCCTCCGGATTTATCTGGTCGTCTCCACCAAGAATGTTCCGCGTTGCGTAGGTGACAGACGGTGCGTCAACTTTTGCAAATACGGCGCACAGCCCACAGCAGTAGTGGTGAATTTGCGATTTGCTGATTATCCCAATTTCCGATTTTCTGCTTCTACTGACCTTCTCCCTCCGCCACTCATTGTACCGAAATTTCACATCCACCCAATCGGAACCGAGACCGTCGCCTGCACACAGCCCACAGTAGTCCCAAATCACACCCCAGCCGTTTTCAGGTGACGGTCTAGACCGTGGTGTACGGGTGTGAGATCGAGAGGTTTCTCGTTAAAGTACACCTGTACACCGGGCCAAATCCTTCACCGGTACCTTTTGAGCCGCAGCTCCCCCAGGGGGTCTAGACCTCGACACGACAGGAGGAGATGGAGGCCTCAGTATGTGGATGGGGACCCAAGATTTGGTACTAAAGACCACTACGAGGGCAAGCCTGGCGAATCGGGAAAGGAGGGGGCCTGTTTGTGTAACGTGAGGTCTGGGATTGTGGTTGCTGCGGCGCCATTTTTTTCCTGTTCTCCTCCCCGTCAAAAATTCCCAAAATAACTCGGCCCCGTATTTCGCCATTTCACCTCGTCTCTTTGTGTGCCACTACAAACACAAAAACAACCAGCGATCTTCTCAGTCCGCAAACGGCAATGGCGCCCCGATCAGCCCACCGAAACCAGAACCGCCAATTTAGCCGAGACGCCAAACTCAGTGTCTTTGTGTTTTAGTAAAGAATTTGGTCGCCATTTTTGGCATGGGAAATGTGCATTCCGCCCGAGTTCTGTGCAGGACGACAACACGGCGTGGTGTAAAGGGTGCCTGAGTTCCTAGAAAAATATAACCAGGGAAAAACTCACCTTCTTAAGCTCGTTTTTTTAGCTTTTAGAGGCCAACCAACTGTCGCCTTTGCACATTTCTGCAACTTCAAAAACGCCCTCCGACCCGCGTCTCCGGCACCACCACCGTCTATTTTGCCGGGGCCCTTCACTTCACCAATCAGTTTTTTTTTTTTTGACTTGAGGCCAACCACAGCGACCACCATCGCCGACACTCGTTTACTTTAGGTTGCCTGTTTATTTCGTTTTGTCCAGTTGATGCGGCTGACCTGAACTCGCCCGACTTCCTGGAAAAACCTCCCCGTTTCCTCCTGATTCCCCACCTCCAACTACTGTCCTTCTTTCGAACATGAAATACTCCATTCTCCACTCGTTGGCCATCGTGCTCATGGCGTCCGTGTCCACGGCCGAGGCTGCGCCCGTGTCCAGCTCGTCCGAGCTGTTGAACTTCTTCCAGAACTTCATCCAGGGCATCGGAAACCAGACCCCAACTCTGTCTTCCACCTCCACATCCGTGCCACCAACGTCGTCTCTGCAATCTCCAGACCCCCGTCTGGAGTCCACCACGCTGAAGGAGACCACCACGTCGTCGCCAGCCCAGCCGGCTTCGTCGTCGCCCGCTCCCAGCACCAGCAGGGCCGCAACTTCCACTCTGGATCACGAGGAGAAAACAACCACTTCTCCACTGGTAGCAGCTGCCCTGAGCACCCTGCGTGTGCCAGAGGAGGACAGAGCCGCCTCGCCATCGTCGTCGTCCACCGCACAGACGCTCTCGACCGCCAGATCCACCTCGGATTCTCGTAACTTCCTCGGGGCTGAAACTACGACAACGCCCACCACGGCGCCTTCGTCCACGCCATCCACGAGTGCCAGAACTTCCAGTCCTGATGCACTGCGTGTGGCCACCTCGCTGGAGCCGGCTGAGGATAGAAACGCCTCTGGTGCAGCACAAACTTCCTCCTCCAAGAGCACTTCTTCGACTCCAGTTGAATCGACAACAACTCCAACGTTGTCCTCGACGTCTTCTGCTTCTGACGCAGAGAAAAAGACCTCCGAGACCTCGTCAACACCGGAGACTTCCTCGACTTCCGTCAAGGAAACGGAGTCCACTTCGTTGACTTCGTCGACCTCTCCAACTTCTTCGTCACCAACCAGTGCTTCCTCTGAGACTTCCTCTACAGGAACCTCTTCCACGGGAACCCCCACTCCAGTGACGTCGTCCGAGACCACCTCGAGTGCCACCGGCACCTCCTCCACGGTGTCTGTGTCTTCCGATTCGTCCTCGGCTCCACGGACTCTGTCTCCTGGTGCCTCCACCGCAACTCCATCGGAGATGGAGATCGTAGACACCACCTCGTCGTCGCTGTCCGAGACTAGCTCCTCGGGCTCGATTTCACTGAGTGAGACTACTCCACTGGGTGAGACTACTCCACTGACTGAGACCACTTCACTGGCTGCAACTACTTCACTGTCTGAGACTACTGCACTGACTGAGACCGCTCCATCCATTGTCAGCCTGAGTGTGAGCACAAACACTGCCTCCACCTCGAGTCCTACCGTGGATACTCTCTCTCCAAGCACCGATAACCTCAGCGAGAAAACTTCCAGCTCCAGTGATACTACGAGCGCAAATCTCGTGCTGACATCTTCCGACCTGACTGCGGACTTGCCAACGTCTTCCTCGGTGATCAGTAGTTCCTCTGGAGCTGCAGAGACGTCGTCCCCTACTCCGGTGACTGACTCGACTTCTTCGTCGGTGATCAGTAGTTCCTCTGGAGCTGCAGAGACGTCGTCCCCTACTCCGGTGACTGACTCGACTTCTTCGTCGGTTTCTCTCTCGCTGCAGGTGACCAGTGAAGCTGATACTTCCAGCTCCACTTTGAGTACTTTGACTCCAACATCCTCGGGTCTCGACATTACTTCCGAGACCTTGAGTTCGTCCGAGTCCTCCCAGGCTCCACTTTCTGACTCTACGTCATCGTCGCTGGTTTCGGAGACTGGACTGGCTGTCACTTCGTCTGCCCTGGAGACTTCCACTCCTATTGTCACTCCTGACACCTCGTCGACGTTGCTGGCATCCTCTTTGGACACTACTGCCACGTTGAGCTCTTCCCTGGATGCTTCGCTTCCATTGACTGATCTGACTTCGAGCATTGTGCCCGAAACCTCAAGTTCTGTGGCTTCGATTCCAGAGGAGTCCACTGCCCTGAGTGTGACTGCTATTTCGTCTGTTCCTTCGGAGACCGTCTCTGGCGCCTCCACCGAAACTACCTCCACATCCAGCGCTTCCGATATTTCTTTGGAGTCTTCTGCTGCTTCCTTGGAGTCCACTGCAGCTACTTTGAGCACCACCGAAGCTTCTGATGTTCTGCTGGAGACTTCCTCCTCTTCCGCTTTGCTTGGAGCCTCTGCTCCTTCCTCTACCTCCGAGGTCACTGACTCGTCTGCCGTGGATCAGTCCACTGCATCTGGCTCTTCGGCTGTCACTGCTTCGACAGAGGCTGAAGCTTCGCCATCAACTGGTGATTCTGCTTCTTCTGGTGTTGCCACGGAAACCAGCTCAGCTACTGCTCAAGAGCCTGCTCTGTCTGGCTCTGCTCAAGCTTCATCGGAGTCTGCTGTTTCCGACGCTGCTCCGGTGTCTGATGTGCAGACTTCCACTGCAACACCTGGCTCTTCACCAACTACCGATGTTGCTCAGCTGACCGGCTTGGTTGAAACCATCCCAGTTTCCAACACCGTGCCTCCTCAGTCAAACACTGACAATGTTGGTGGTACCCGTACCACTTCCACAAAGAACTGGTTGCCAACAGACATTATTGTTGAGTCTGATACTTCAGCCATTTTGACTGCTTCCAACACTGCTGCTACCCAGACTTCCGGTTTGCCAAGAGCCATCACTCCAGCAAGCACCTCGTCTCCTGGCGAGGACTTCACTGTTGTCACCATCGGTTTCAAGGAGGCTTTGAACTATCCATTTGTTGTGGAGCACTCCTTGTCGTCCGCCCAGATCTTCGACTACTTGCCTCAAGTGTTGACCTTCCCATTCACGAAGGCTTCTACCTATGAGAATGTGACTGTCAAGAGATTGGTGCCTTACACGGCCACCGGTATTAACTACGTCATCACTGTGGCTGAGGTTTACTTCCCATCCAATGCAGTTGATGCCTTGCAGCAGCTTGTGGAGCTGAGCGAGTCCAAGTTGTACCGCAACCCAGACTCGACCGAGCAAAAATTGGCTTCGTTGATCGACAACAGAATTCCTCTTATTGACTTGGACACCACGAGAGGAACCACTTCCTCTTCTTCGCTGAACAATGGATCCATGGACACCTCGAACTCGCCTATCGAGAAGAAGGGTACCGTTGCAGGTGTCGCCACTGGTGCGGCAGTTGGAACTGTGCTCTACATGGGTGTCATGGTATTGTTGTTCAGAAAGTACAAGCAGAAAAAGAGCATCGAGCTTCCTCCATCTGACTCTGAGAGTAATTTGGGCAGAGAAAGCAGAACTCCATCGGCAATGTCGCTGCCATCCTCTGGTGACGGCAGCGGAAGACCTCAAATCTCCGAACCTGTGAATGCATTCAACTCACTAGGTTGGACCCGTTGAGAAACTTAACGGTTGCATGGAAGCATCCAGGGTACAAGATACACCTGCTCACTTCTACGAAATTTTTTTCGACATTTTATGTCAGGATACCATTCTTTTTGTCCACCTTTATTATATGTATCATTTATCTACGTGCAATACTATGAACTCATGTAGCTGGTTCACAACGGTGCGGGAGTCTTCGTCCAAAGTCTCTTGCAATTCGGTGATCAACTCCTCCTTCAGGCCCAAGTTCTTCTCTTTGATGAAGTCCAACACAAATTCAATCAACACATCCTCTCTAATTCCCAAGAATTCCTCAATTAAGTCTCCAATTTTCGTTTCAATAGCCATCAAAGTCTCGGCTGGTAGACCTGAGATGACAACATCCACCTCCATGCTTTCTGGCTTGGAGTTTTCTGATTTAGTAGAATTGTCGTTTTCAGAGAGCGAAGAATCTTGAGGCTTCTCCAATTTCACCTTGGGCAAAGAGTCCAATTCCATATTGTCCAGAACATCCGCAGCATCCAACTTTTCCTCCTTTGACTTCTCGAGATTTCTGATCCGAAGATACTCCAGATGATTGGTATAGTACATCCGTAATTTTGAATTCCCATTCGTGGACGACAAGGCAGTATCAATATCCAGGTATGCCTTGATCTCGTCGATCAATGCCAACTTGTTGTCCATGAGATTTGACTCGTAGTTTTCGGCCGCGTCGAGCTGATCAACGAGACGCCTCTTCTCGAGCTGCTCCAACTTCTCCATTTCTTTAACCTTGGCAGCATATGCATTTTCAAGGTTTTTCTTCTCTTGGTTGGCCAAGTATTCATCATATTCGTCGTCATTAAGGGACTCCATAGAGTCAGCTTTTTCTTCTGCCATCTCAATATCTTCTTCCTGAACTCTAGTGTCGTCCGAAACCTCGGCAGCCGTTTTGATGCCCTCCACAATTTGTGTAAGACGTAGTTTGGCCATGAAGCGTTCTTTCTCCATTTCCTTTTTACGGCGATTCTTCTCTAACGTGAGCACCTTGTACCGAAACTTGATGATGTCTTTCACAATAGTCTCTTTCAATTCTTCAGGGACTTCAACCAACTCAGAGTTCTCCACTTTGTAGGTCCGGTAGTATTGCATCACTTCGTCAAGATCCTCGGTTCCTGTCTTGTTTGTGTCGATGCTGAAGTTCTTTTTGTTGGCCACAAGCCGCTCCACTTCGCTTTTTACGCTGTGAACGTCACTTTCGGTGATGGAAGCTGGTTTTTTCTCCACATCTTTGTCAACCACAAGAGTCACTCCAGGCAAAGCTTTACCAATAATGTCCACATTGCTGCTTATCCACTCCACCGTCTCCACAGATGCAAATGTCACAAATACGTTGGTGACATCACTGTGACTTCCTATACTGCCGTATTCTAGTGTCGACCACTTGTAGTCCTTACTCACCTCTGTAGGCGCCAATGCCAAGATTTGGTTCAAAATTCGTTCAACCAAGTCTCTTCGGAGCATGGGGAAGTTCTCGAAAAGAATGGTGGATACCTGCTGCTGTCTATTCTGTGGGTAAATTGCCGTAAGTTCCACGAAATGTGTTGCCTCGGCCGCAACTTCGGCTTCCGCCTTCAAATTTTCGGAGATTTCATGACTAGCACCACTTTCCTCGCCTCGGCCGCTACTTCCAGGCTTTCTTCGCAGATTCTGGCTAAGAATTGTCGCCAAATCTTTGGTTTCGTAGACTGGAATGAGATTGACGGAGATAGTTTCGTCTTTGTGGAGCGGCTCATAATTTCGTAGAAGCGATAAAACCGAGCGGTTGTTGTTGGTATTCACCGTAAACGGACTGACATAGGTGATGTTGTCCATTGTTATAGAGTTAAGTTACTGGCGTAATGGAGTTGTAGGCATTAGAGTGTATACTTATGTGCAGTACACCATATTTAAGAGGCCCATTTTATTTGGATTGCAACTGGTTCTTGTGAATTTTCAAGTGGATAATCGAGGATTTACGGCTCAAAACTCTCTTATGAGCACCTCCAATTCCCCGAAGATTCGACATGGGACGTAAATAATGGGTGTTCCCAATTCAAGGAGGCACGGATGTTTGGCCCAAATCTTGAGTTTCAATCCACATACTCTTCAACTCCAATAGACGCCATGATTATTGGGTTTCTCCCGGCAGATGTGGCTCCTTCTGCAAATCTGGGCGAAAATAATAGGGGAAATCGCTTGCCTTCCAAGCCTGCTAAACGAGAAAAGTGGGAAATCGCCAAACTGACCGCATTGGAAAACCCAAACGACCTAGAAAAGTGGAATGACTTGTTCAGGCTGCTAGATGAACAGTGGGAACAGGGTGCAATCACGTCCGACGACCAAAAGGCGGTGTTCAAGTCTGCAGTAGCGCTGTCTTACGACTCATTACTTGCCAGATTTCCATACTTGACCGAGTACTGGAAACGGTATCTGATTCTCCAGTACAAGATCTCTGGAGTGACCGAGTCGCTTAGGGTATTGGAGACTGCCAAAGAGAAGTGTCCGCAGTCTGTTTCCTTGTGGGTGGACTTTCTCAGTGCCAAGTTGGCCGTTCATGACTCCAAAAGCAAAGATGAGAGTGCTACCGAAAACATCGAGGACATTCGAGGATTATTCGAGAGAGCAGCGGCGATTGTGGGGCCAAACTTCAATTCTGATCCCTTCTGGAACCTCTACATTGATTTTGAGGCAAAGAATTCGCAGGGAGAGAACGATACCAACCTTCTTCGGCTCTACTTGCGTCTCATCTCCCTCCCATTGTATCAGTATGCTCAGTACTACAACCAATTTGCTGAGGTGAGCAAAAACTACAGTCTTTCTGATATAATCACCGATGCCAATGTGCTAGCTCCGTATTTGGAGCAGTACCAGAAAAGTCTGGTGACTGAGCTCTCCATTGTGGAACAACACCAAATCATCGACACATATGTGTACTCTGTGTTCACCAATACCCAGAAGAAGGTTAATGAGAAGTGGGGCTTCGAGTCGGTGCTCACGCTTCAAGATTTCTCCATCTCTGAACTAGATTCTATTGCAGATCAACGGGACAGCTGGACCACCTATCTTGACCATGAGATTAAGGCACTTGAAGCAGAACCAGCTAATAAGCTTCAACATGAGTTGATTGTGAGTCTTTTCGAGCGTTCTCTCGTCCCCAACTGCTTGGATGCTCTGATGTGGCAGAGGTATGCTGACTTTACCGAATCACAGGATTCTGGAGATGCCGGCTCCATCTACAAAAGAGCTATTTTGCGGTTTGTGCCTTTAAATGAAAGCGGACTTCGTGCTTCTTACGTCAAGTATCTCATGCGAGGACCAAAGTTCGAAGATGCCAATGACTCTGTCTTGGGGCAGATAAAGCTATATTCGGGCCAAACTGCCAACACAATTTATGCCAAAGAGGCATACATTTCCGCCGGCCAGCAACTCTTGCAGCTTTGGAAAGACCACGTCCCTGCCAGCAAGTATGTGGAAGCGCTCGATATACTAATCAAGGGCTTCTTCGATCGAATTGATCGCTACAAGAAAGCTGCTACTCCAAGCGAGCAAGATGAAGAAAAAACGGACTCAAAGTTCGAGCTTAAGCAGTCATACGTGACTAGTTTCTCAAAATACTTAAACGACGATGGTATCTGCATCGTCGCTGTTGCATACCTTAAAGCACTTGCAGAGGAGCCGGAAAACTCAACCAAAATCAGAAGTTTCTACAACAAGCATAACAGAAACGTTTCTTTCTCGCATTCGGTCCAGTTTTGGAAGTTCTTCGTTGATTTCGAAGGATCTCAGCACAAGAACTTGGTCAACTTGAGAACTGTGATCAGCCACATCAAAACCGCAACTAGCCTTCCAAAACTTGCTGTTGATTACTTCATTGACATATACTACGAGATCACATGCGCAAATCTTGCGATGGCTGTCTCTTTGAGCCAAAATGGGGAAGATTATCTTGATATTCTTGTCAACAAGGATGCAGAGAAGTCTGACGATTTGAAAGTTAATCGATCGGCAAGACGTCGCTTGGCAGATAATAACTACCTTATCCAAGAATATGAAGCACCTAAGGGCCATGGAGGAGATAATCAAGAGAAGTTAATGAGTTTGAGACTGAAACATATTGCTCATCCAGGAATTTTCGTTGACAGTGTTCCAGAAATCACAAATCGCATACTAAAAGGTCCATGGATATCACTCTTGGATGAAAAGACTACAGTTCCACCTCTCCCAATTTGCCGAAATATTGGGAAGGCCAATGCGCCAATTAATTATCCCGATGAATAATGTCCATTACACCTAAATAGCATCTCCTTGACGACCAATAATAAGCAAGTCCAGCCTCACTTGTGCTTTACTGGTGCATCTGTTATCACCGTATACCTCCAAGTACGTAAGCTTGGCACACTTTTCACTAAACTTTTCAGTAACTTCATTATCGAAGTTTCTCACGAATCCAACATCGAGCTTGGTGAGAAGAGGAAGCGACACTTTGGAAAAATAGTGCTTCTTTTGATCTTCCTCCTCGACCGAGTCATTGATACCATCCTCAATCGATTTTTGCAAATCTTTCTTCCATTTCTCGGTGTCTTCGGTCAAAACTTGCAAAAAGAAAGACTTCGTGAGTTTGTCCAAGGAGTTGAAAGATGCTTCGAGAACTGTTTCTCCCGAATGCTTGAGGAAAGAGTATATAGCCTGATCGCCAAGCCCAGTGCATTTCGTAAAATCAACAGAAACGAGTCCACCAGTATTAATGATCGCCAACTCCTCAAAAGCAGTGACGAATCCTTCATTCGTGATCAAGTCACAGTTTTTCATGGATAAAGTTTCGAGACATGGGCAGAACTTGGCAACTCCTTCGATAAGAAACAAATCAGTCAAACTAGTACATCCATCCACGTTCAAGTACCGGATTGTCTCTCCCGTGACCGCAAGAATGTGAATCAAAAGATCGTCCGATACCAATTCCTCCTTGTAAGGGTAAGAGATCTCCAAAGTTGTCAATTGCGAGGGGGAAAGATATTGTGGAATCAATTCGTAAACGGATGCCGAGTCGATTCCGTCCAATCGAGACAACTTTAAAGATGTCAAAGCAGCGCCACGGGTCTCTAATAAAGAAATGAGGGCCTGGTTTCCGAATCTATGAGTATTTCTGACTTCAAACTCCTGCAAATCACACTTGGCCTGGTCAAAATAATCTTGCCATCCCTGATTACTGATCAAGAATGGACCATTCAACGAGAGTTTTGTCAAGTTGGGTAGCTTTTCCTTGAAATAATCCAAATTATCGTTGTGAAATTGCCCACACATGAATATGGTGAGCGATTCAAGGTTGGTGCAGTAAGCAGCGATTTGGTTGAATGAGTGGCTGCTGACATTCGAGCAATCCCAAAACTCCAACGATTTCACATCTGGATTTAAAAATAGCGACGCAGTTGAATCATTGAGGGACCGATTTTTGGACAAAATCCTCGAGATCTTGTTGATGTTCATCTGGCCAATGTCACCAAGGGCTTCCACATCTGCAATATTCTGGGTGATTGTCTTGATGCATACATCTTGCAAGCTAGGCAACATCACCGTCTTCTTGTCCAAAAGAGCCTGGGCAAGCTTCTTTCTGCGCTTTCTGGCGTTCAACTGATTTCTACGGGCGTTTCTCTCCTTCTTCTTGAGAACCTCGTTGCAGTCCTCACACAAGTATCCCTTCAGATCATCCAAGAATCTCGAATACACCGTCAATGTGAATGGGTTTCCACACTCCACACAGATGTCCTCTTCACCGAACTTCTTGTAACCGTCATCCAGAGGATCGGCGTCGTCGTCATCAACCTCATCTGCGGACCCCTTAAAGTCGCTGTCCGAGTCATTGTCACTACTTCCCGATCCTGGAACGCCCCGATTACTACGTGACGTTCTTGCTCTTGCGATTCTGCGCTTTTTCCGGCCCGCCGCCCGGATCTGCTCCTCCTCGTCTTCCGACTCGATCACCAAGGGCGTTATCGACGCGCTGGACGCGTTTGTAGCCAGTTCAGGGGGTTCAGACGGAGTTGGCGTCTGAGTTGCAGACGCTGATCCAGCTTCACGTTGCTGTCTCTCTCTAAACGCGTCAGTAATACCTTCCACGCGAAGAAATTCCGTCAAGGCCGAGTTCGGACCACGAACACCAGATGTACGCAGTTTTCTCGCCATTTCAGCTCTGTTTTGTAAGAAAAGAGTGTTGTAGATAAGATTGCAAATTGGGGTAGATTACGTGCATAAGTGAGTAAGTGGCGGGAGGCACGGGTGTGTCATCGCAACCATCTAGATGTGGGGGAAGAGACCGATGATATTCCAGATTCGGGGAGTTCTATAAACAGAAGAGGGATTAGGAGGACCGAAATCGGGTAGGATATTTCGTAGGAGGCGAAGTTGCGGCGGAAAAAGACGACGTTAGCTCCAGTTTCGGGACTCGGAAAAATGCAGATATGGAGGACAAACAAGCAGGTATACGGCATCAGGAACAAGATCAAGAGCTGATCGGGCAGATGATGCATGATCTAAGCGTTCTGGAGTGATTTTTTGTTTGGACTTCAGCGGAATTTTGACGAAATTTAGCCTGAAACCGACAAGTGAGAGTCAACTGGCCCGTTTCTCCATGCACAGCAGCACCCATCTACTCCAAGAGCCACGGCCGCTCGTTCCAGAAGTCGTCGCGGATGATGTCGGTGTGGTAAACCTCCACGCGGGCCTTGCGGCGACTTTTCTCTGCCCGCTGCTTCTGTCTGGAGGAAAGCTCATGTTCTGGGGTGAGTGTTGGCTTGATCTCGGCCAGCTCATACTCACGAACAATGATTGTTCCCTTCTTAAACATGGCGGGCTCGTCGTTGTAGTTGATGCCGCAGCGCGAGAACAAGATCTCGTTCTTGTCGCTGGATACTGTGCCCTGAAGGGCCTGCTCGGCCTCGTGGCCCGTCATGCCGCACTTTTGCACCAACGCCCAAAACGTGGTGTTGTACAAGTTGTTAATGTGGCAGTCCACCTGCCGCCAGCTGAAGTAGTCCCGCACCACCTGGGCATTCGGATACACCACGGCCCTGGCATCGAAGGTGGGGAGCCGGGCCACGTCGATGGGTTTTTCGGGAAACTCGCCGTTCCACGCCATCACGTAGTGCACAGACATGAACGACGCAAACGTCGACACGATCTTCATCTCCCGCCGCTCAAAGAGCTCGCATGTGCGCCGTAGAAGAAACAGGTACTCGTCGGAGTCGCCGTACGCCATCACGATGTCGGGGAACTGGGCCACCATGGCACGTGCCGCCGTGTTGATCACCGCAAGCGCCCGGGCGTCATTCGGCTTGGCGAATTCGTAGTGGTCGGCCACTTTGTGGAACCCTTTCCCATCCACTCTCACCACAATGAAGGTTTCGGGGAGAAGGAAGTTCTCGCGCTCGAACTGCTTGACGTACTCAAAGCGCGAATTGGCCATCAGACGGGAAATTCAGAAAAAACAGGGGGAAGAACCCAAGAAAAAGCCAGTAGTACCAACTAGTTCAATTCACACCTTTCCTCTAAACTCCTCCACTATGTAGGCAGACCGCTGGAGATGATGTTGTGCACGTGACCGCAAATCACGTGCACGGCAGCGCAGCGCAGCCCATCACCGCAGAAAACCAAACTCAGAATTTTCTCATCTCTTCTCCACCAAAAATGGGTGCCCAGTTCAGAACCTTGGAACGTGAGCAGAGGTTCCAAAACCCGCCCAAGGATAAATCCGCGTATCCGCTTTTAGCAGATGCCGTGGCGCCCCACGTGGGCTCGTTCAATGCCTTGACAGACGGCGCCGACGGCGGATTGTTGAATCTAGCCGTGGCAGATATCGGCACCAGAACGATTTTCGACTCCAACGACGATACTCGCTTGGGAAACAAGTTGAAGATTCGGGTGGAGTCCGTGCAGTTGGCCAAGCCGGCTGTTCCACCCACAGATAAGCTCTCTTTGAACAGAAAAACCTACCCATCTGAGTGCAGAGAGAGAATGTCCACCTACCGAGGCAAGCTCATGTTGAAAGTGACGTGGTCGGTCAACGACGGCGAGGAGATCTCCGAGGTGCGTGACGCCGGCCAGGTGCCCATCATGTTGAACACCAACCGGTGCCACTTGGAGAAGTTGTCTCCCCACGAGTTGGTTGCGCAGAAGGAGGAGAGTGACGAGTTGGGAGGATACTTCATTGTCAACGGTATCGAGAAGTTGATCCGTATGTTGATTGTGCAGCGGAGAAACCACCCCATGGCCTTGATCCGTCCCTCGTTCGGAAACAGAGGTGCCTCTTACACCAAGTTCGGTGTGCAAATCCGGTGTGTCCGCCCGGACCAGACGTCCCAGACCAACGTGTTGCACTACTTGAAGGACGGAAACGTCACCTTCCGTTTTTCCTGGCGCAAAAACGAGTACTTGGTGCCAGCAGTGATGATCTTGAAGGCTTTGGTGGAAACCAACGACCGTGAGATTTTCGACGGCATTGTGGGTTCCGACACCTCCAACTCGTTCTTGACCGATCGTTTGGAGTTGCTTTTGCGTACCTACAAGCAGTACAACCTCCACCTGAAGAAGGAGACCTTGGCCTACTTGGGTGACAAGTTCCGGGTGGTTTTCGGGGCTACCCCCGACGTTTCCGACATTGACGTTGGTAGAGAAGTGTTGAAGCGTATTGTGCTTGTGCACTTGCCCGACAACGGCGACAAGTTCCGCATGTTGTTGTTCATGATCAGAAAATTGTACACCTTGGTGGCTGGTGACTGTGCTCCAGACAATCCAGATGCCACCCAGCATCAGGAGGTGTTGTTGGGAGGTTTCTTGTACGGTATGATCATCAAGGAGAAGATCGACGAGTACTTGCAAAACATCAAGTTGCAGATTTCCTCCGACATCAACCGTGGTATCAGAGTCAACTTCAACGACAGAAAGTACATGTCGCGGGTGTTCATGAGAGTCAATGAGAACATTGGTCAGAAATTGCAATATTTCCTCTCCACCGGTAACTTGGTTTCCCAGTCTGGTTTGGACTTGCAGCAAGTTTCTGGTTACACAGTTGTGGCTGAAAAGATTAACTTCTACCGTTTCATTTCCCACTTCAGAATGGTCCACAGAGGTTCTTTCTTCGCCGAATTGAAGACCACCACCGTCAGAAAGTTGTTGCCAGAATCCTGGGGCTTCTTATGTCCTGTGCATACTCCCGATGGGTCTCCATGTGGTTTGTTGAACCATTTGTCCCACAAGTGTAAGATTGCCACTTCTGCCTCCGACGTGTCGAAGGTGCCCGCTGCTTTGGCCGAGTTGGGTGTTTCTCCAGCTCACACTTTCGCCGCTGGCCCAGGCTTGTGCTGTGTGCAATTGGATGGTCGTATTGTTGGATGGACTTCTCACCAGCAAGGTAAACTTGTTGCTGATGCATTGAGATTGTGGAAGGTCGAGGGTGGCCATGGCTTGCCTGTCGACTTGGAGATCGGTTACGTTCCTCCTTCTGCCAAGGGTCAATACCCTGGTTTGTACATTTTTGGTGGTCACTCCAGAATGATGAGACCAACCAAGTACTTGCCATTGGACAAGGAAGACATCTTGGGTCCATTCGAGCAGGTCTACATGAACATTGCCGTCACCCCAGAAGAGATCCAGCCTTCGGTGCATACCCACGTGGAGTTTGCTCCAACCAACATCTTGTCGATTTTGGCTAACTTGACTCCATTCTCCGACTTCAACCAGTCGCCAAGAAACATGTACCAGTGTCAGATGGGTAAGCAAACCATGGGTACGCCCGGTGTGGCCTTGGCTCACCGTTCTGACAACAAGCTCTACCGTTTGCAGACCGGACAGACTCCAATTGTCAAGGCCAACCTTTATGACGATTACGGAATGGATAACTTCCCTAACGGTATGAACGCCGTTGTCGCCGTCATTTCCTACACAGGTTACGATATGGATGATGCGATGATCATCAACAAGTCTGCCGATGAGAGAGGTTTCGGTTACGGTACCGTGTACAAGGTTGAGAAGGTTGACCTTGCCCAATCGCGCAGAAGAGGTGACCCAATCACTCAGCACTTTGGTTTTGGTGCCGACGAATACCCAGAATCGTGGAAGGAAAAGTTGGACGAGGATGGATTGCCTCTCATCGGTGTTAAGGTTGATGAGGGTGACCCAATCGTTGCTTACTTCGACGAAACCCTCGGCAAGACCAAGGTGAAGACTTACCACTCCAGTGAGCCTGCCTACATTGAGGAAGTCAAGCTTTTGGGTGACGACTCGGGCGATTCCGAGTGCCAGCAGCTTACCATCAAGTACAGAGTGACTAGAGCCCCGTTGATTGGAGACAAGTTCTCGTCCAGACACGGACAGAAGGGTGTTTGTTCGAGAAAATGGCCTACGGTCGACATGCCATTCTCCGAGTCTGGAATGCAGCCTGATGTCATCATTAACCCTCACGCCTTCCCATCTCGTATGACCATTGGTATGTTTGTGGAGTCTTTGGCTGGTAAGGCAGGTGCCCTTCACGGTATTGCCCAGGATTCTACCCCATGGAAGTTCAACGAAGAGGACACTCCAGCTGATTTCTTCGGTGAGCAATTGAAGGCAGCAGGTTACAACTACCACGGAAATGAGCCTATGTACTCCGGTGTCACCGGTGAGGAGCTCAGAGCCGACATTTACATTGGTGTTGTTTACTACCAGAGATTGAGACATATGGTGAACGATAAGTTCCAGGTCAGAAGTACCGGACCGGTCAACTCGTTGACCATGCAACCAGTCAAGGGACGTAAGAGACATGGTGGTATTCGTGTGGGAGAGATGGAGAGAGATGCATTGATTGGTCATGGTACCGCCTACTTGCTTCAAGATAGATTGTTGAACTCTTCAGACTACGCCCAAACTCCAATCTGTCGCTCGTGTGGATCCTTGCTTAATACCCAGAGATCGGTGCCACGTATTGGTTCTTTGTCGTCGGTGCGTTGTCGTGCCTGTGCTGACAAGTTGGAGAAATACATCAAACTGGGCCAGTATGTTAACGAGGCGGATATTTGGGAAGATGGACAGGGAGTCAAGTTTGTGGGAGGAGACAACACCACCACCGTTGCCATTCCATTTGTTTTGAAATATTTGGATTCCGAATTGGCGGCCATGGGTATCAAGATGCGCTACAATGTGGAGCCTCTTTAATCATTTGCATATATAGAAATACAACACTTGTTACGGATATAAATTATTGGATTAGGTTTTGATGGTAATGTAAATCAAACATGGTAATGTAAATCAAACAAGTTCAACGCTTCTTCTCTCTGTTACCCTTTGGCACTCTAGCCAACCAGTAGAAGAAAACAGTGAAGATCATGTTGATAAAGATGAAGGCAATGAAAATTCCATAGTTTCTCCATCTTTGAGAATAGTATGCGCTCACACTGGTCAAGAAAGTGTCCGTCAGGGACATTTGACAGTAGTAACACTTCGAGGCTGTGGTCATAGCAGAGTCCAAGTAGCCTCCAGCGATACCAATGTAGTTCGACATGTACTGTGAACAAGTCTGTCCGTCGGGTGGCAGGAAAACAAGTAATTCTCTGGTCGCACATTTGACCTTGTTGTGAGCTAAACCAACACTCAACATGCCTTGCACCAAGTATGTGAATGGATTAGCTCTGTACATGAAGATCCAGAATCCTGGCAAGGCACTTGGGCCAGCCAAAACACCACAGAAGTTCAAGCACATAATAAACAACAAATTGGCGGTATTGGCAGCGTTGTCAGCCAATTCGTTGAAAGCAATACACATTTGTCCCATGGTAGACGTGTAGATGAAGAAAGCAGTGATCATCAAGAACATCAAGGCACCACGCTCATGAACCTCGTCAGCAGGGATGGCGTTTTCGTACAAACCAAGAGGATAGTACCAACAGAAGAAGGCCAAAACTCCAAGAGCAAATTGGAATGGAATTTCGGAAGTAATTTGGGCGGCAATGAACGCAGCCCAACTAAAAGTTCTGGATGGAGCTTCTCTCACTTCATAAATCTCTCTTTGCTTCACAAAGTAAGGTAACATTTGTTGCACTAACGTGTTGAAAGGGATGAAGAACATGAAAATAGAGAACATCTGGTTTTGCAAGCCTTGAATTGAAGTACCAGCTTTGAAGAATGAAAAGCCATTGAATAACGCAGACGACACAACCAAGAACATCTTGGAGTAAATGTAGCCTGGAGTTCTCCAGTCTTGTTGAATAGTTCTCCAGGTGACAATCAAGTACTGCTTCCACAATGGAGCAGCGTATCTTAAATGGGAGTCTGGCGAATCATCTCTTGGCAACTTCGACAACTCTGTCTCCATAGTGTCCAAATTGCTCTGGACTTTCTGGAACTCCTGCGATCCTCTCCAGACCTCGAAGTAATCTTGAGTGGCCTTGGATCCAGGAGCTGCACCGACCACTTCCAACATCCACTCGGCTGGGTTAGCCTCCTTTGGACATGGATGGGCACCATGGTTCTCGAAATAGTCGATCAAAGTCTGACAGTTTTCACCCAAGTCACCAAAGTAAACAGTTTTACCACCCTTTTGCAAGAATAACAAACGGTCGAACTCCTTCAACAAAATGGCTGAAGGTTGATGAATGGTACACAAAATAGCTTGTCCGTGGTCAGCCAACTTTCTCATCAACTTACAAATGGACCAAGCAGTCTGAGAGTCCAAACCGGAGGTTGGTTCATCCAAGAACAACAACAACTTGGGCTTGGCCACCAATTCCACACCAATAGTCAATCTCTTACGCTGCTCAACGTTCAAACCTTCTCCTGCAACACCAACCAAAGCATCTGCATACGCAGACATCTCCAATAAATCGATAACATACTCGACGTATGCGTCCTTGTCGGCCTTGGAGACGTGGTCTGGTTGTCTCAAGTAAGCGGAGAAAGTCAAAGCCTCACGGACGGTGGACGATGGCAAATGAATATCTTGCTGTTGGACATAACCAATCGATCTCTGGAAAGATGAATCCAAAGAATGACCGTTGACCATTCTGGTTCCATCAGAAATTATGCCGCTCGTAACACGCTCTGACAAACAATTCAACAAAGTTGTCTTACCAGCACCAGATGCACCCATCAATGCAGTGACTTGGCCTGGTTTGACCCAGCCATCTACATGATCCAAAATGACTCTGTCTTCCGATTTGATCTTCACAGAGTAGGTCAAATCTCTCCAGTGAAAAATCTGTCTCTGTTCCCCAGTTTTTTCGATAGTGGTTAACGAAGAGTTGTTCTCCTTACCCTCATCAACTGCGTCGTCGAATGGAATCTTTTCATTGGTAAGTGCGTTTTCTGTGTCGTTGGTAATTGCTTTCTTCTGGTTGGTCTGCTTTCTGATCTTCTTCAAAGAGCCTCTCAAGTACAACACAAGCTCACCCTTCTGCATGGCACCCTTGTTGTACTCAGTCAATCCAATGTAGACAAACAAGAAGACAACAATGTAGGCAACGATGATACCAACATTTCTCCATTTATGACTGTTGTAGTACTGGTATGAGATTCTCAAGTAATCGGTACCGTTCACGTACGCGGATCCAGGACGGGCTCCAGTGACGGCGCAAATTCTCAGACTGTCGGGAACGTCCGTGTATCCTGGGCCAGCGGGAACATAACTGGCGCACAAGAATTGACGGTCGTGGAACTCGTTGACCATCATCGACTCGAAAACATAGGATACGGGGTTGATGTACTGGATCCATCTCGACCAACCCAACATACTTGGGGTAGGGATGACGAAACCGGTGAAAATGACCATAGCCAACAAAATCACAGTGGCAGGAGTCATGGCACCAGCCAAGGATGTCGAAACAGCACCCAAAGATCTGAACATGTGGGACATTGTCAACGTACAGAGACCACAGAAGAACCAGTAGAAAAAGAATCTTCCTGGATTACGCCTGAAGTTCACCATGAAGTAGAATGCAAAATTGAAGCAAATCGACATTGCAAGTTTGGTAGGAAGCTCGGAAATGATAGAAGCAAGCGCATCGGCAGCTGGCCTATACAAGGCGTACTTCTTGTGCTTTTCAACAATTGGACGAGCTTCGAACAACGACATGATCTCCAACAAAGAAGCGAAAGCATTAAATAAAACGGCGAAGAACATGGCTGCACCTCGATAGTAGAAGGAGCCAGTTGTCTGACTCAAATTGTAGAAAACCGATGACAAAATCAAACCCATCACACCCTGACCAAAAATGGAAAAGATGGTGATGGACGGATCACCTCTGACTCTAAGGAAATTTCTTCCAATAATGTATTTGACTTGCATGCCGAATGACACGGTGAATGGAGAACCAGGAGAGACGTGCTTAGCTTGCTTGGCCACATGAGCCTCTTTGTACTCGTCACGGAGTTCTCCGTCATCGTATTTGGTCATGTAGTTGTCAATTTTGGTAGTCAAAGCCGTGTACTCTGGGGAGTTACGCCAGTAGTCGGAAAACTCCTTAGCAGTGCGAGGAACCTTGTTCTCGTAACCAGGACGAACGATTCTCTCGATGGGATTGGTCAAAGAAGTCAAATAATCGGCGGTGGTTTGACGCTGAGGACAATCGTAACCCATGTTGATGAAGAATTGCTTGGCTTTCTCAGCCTTACCGAAGTAGATCTGGTAACCTTCGTAAAGCACACAGGCATTGTCAAACAAGTTGTAAGCATCCTGGGAACACTGGTAGATGGCAATCAATGGTGTAGCATCCAAAATGGCTGCAGAAGTCTTCAAAGCACGAATAAACTCCAAGGCAGTGGCCGAATCTAAACCTCTGGTAGCATTGTCCCAACACTGGATGTTGGCACCACACAAAGAAACCTCGGCAATGGAAACACGCTTCCTCTCACCACCAGAGACACCACGCACGAAATCGTTACCGACGTTGGTGTTACGAGTGTGGGACAAACCGTAGGTGGCCATGTAGACCGAAGCCATATGCTTGGCGTACTCCTCTCTGCCCACAGGACCTCTATTCTGAGGAGTCTTCATTCTGGCAGCAAACTCCAAGGTGTCTCCCACACTCAAGTGTGGGAAATGGATGTCGGACTCGGCCGAGTACACCACATCTCCACGGTGATGCTTCTCGATTTCCTGTGGAGACATACCGTCGTAGCTGATGCGGGATTCCTTGCCAATGTGGAAACCGTAGGTGTTGGCAGCCACCGTCTTCAACAAGGTGGAACAACCCGAACCAGGACGTCCCAACACCACCGTAAGTTCGCCCGGCTTGTAGAGACCGTCCATTGGCTTCAAAATGTCGAAAAACCGGCCCTCGTCCTCCTTCTTGAAGTTTCTCAAGCCTTCCACTGCAATCTTGAACAACGCATTGGTCACTGTAGGCTGGTAGTCCGAGTCGGCGGCCACTCCGTACGCACGCAAGTCACGGTAGGCAATTCCCAACTTGGAGGGTTTGTAGTAGTCGGGATCCAGCTCGTACAATTTGCGCATGTTCTTGACCCAGAACTTGGCGTCGAAGTTGTCGCTGTCGGGATTCAACGACTCTTGCACGTCTTCAAACGGAGCCACTCCCGGCACCTCGGACATGTGGGAAAGGTATCTGAGCAATTCTGCCGACGAGTCCTTGGTTTTCACGGACCCAGCGTGCGAGCCGTGCGACAAGGTTCTGGCCAATTCCCTGATTTCGCCCTCGTGGGCCTGGAATCCACGGTACTCATTGACCGACTCCGTGGATGAATCTTCACTGGATTCGCTAATGTAGGTGTCGGTGCGATCAACCGCATTCCCCGAGTCGGGAAGCGCCTGGTCACCGGTGAATGTGTATCTTTCAGACAGAGACATCACGTCGATAGAAACAAACTACCCAAAATTTTCGGCTACGGTGGTGGTTGGCCAAGTCTTGGACTCTTATACTCTGGGTACAGTAGTGGTCCCGATTGGGGCAAGATACAAACCGCAGCGGAAGTTAACAAAAGTTCCGGACAGCGGGCGGAGATAGTGCCAGGGTCTCCGTCAAAATATACGACGGCCGACGTGGTGGCACGGCGGAAGTTTCGGATGAATTGGGCTTCAGCCACAGCACTCAACGTGTTTGACAGGTTTTCCCTAACTTCTAAAGATCCAATTGACGATAACGACCAACATGGCGCCACGAGTGTGGTGGTGACCAGGAATTCAAAAAGTTTGCTCCTGCAGCTTTTAGCCGCGCCGTTGGGTTTCTGTGATGAGAGTTAATTCTTTTTCAAGCGGCTTCCCCCAACTCCGACTGCATGGTCGCTCAAGTCATGCATGAATTGGCCTTTTAGGCGATATGAGCAATAGTGGACCGGCAAGTGGAATTCGTCATACCTTTCATATTGGCTGGGTGGTGGAAGCCCGCGCTTCATTAACTAATTGGAACCTTCGGTGGAGAGTTGGTCACGGCTGGCAAACTTTTTGGCTTTGTGGTTTGCAGCATGGTGGCCGATTGTTGTCACAATTAGCCGTCCACCACCCCCACTATTAAGGTTTCCCCCCTTGGCACCGTCAACTGGGCCGTGGTCAGCCGTTCGTGGTTTTTCCTTGTTGGTGATTGTTGATGTGGTGGCCGATGGACGTCATGGTTCAAACTACAAAACAGAGATGTTCGCAAACTAATGAAAGGTGCGCCGAGAAAATAGAAAATACCCTGCCACAATCCATCCTGTCACCTAAATGTCGCGGACGTAGCACGGGCATAACTAGACACCCGACAATAGAAGGTGGCAAATCCCAAATAGTGGGAAACCACAACTTGGACACAGCCCTCCCTACCATAGTTCCGACCAGGAACTTCCTTGTTCCCGGACCCTCCGGTATTGTGCCGGAACCATCACCAAGATAGGCACTAGCGCCGCTGTTGTTTGGTGTTCCGAGCGCGCCGTAGCACTTCACTTGGGGCACGTTACGGACACCCGGAACAATTACCGGAACTTACTCGGTGGGGCTGCGGAAATAGACGGACAAGAATATGCACTCGTTTTGAAGCCAGGGTCTCTGGTTATGACGATGGCCCATGTATCAGTGGGTTAACAATGTCTCCTTGTGAAACAGGGCCCGGAAGGTGTGGGAAAACTTGCAAGTTTTTACAATTCCAGGTGGCAGCGGGCGGAGCAACGCATAAGATTGCTAATCTTGACAGGTGAACTCTGACGTCTTGGAGAAATTGGCTGGCAGGAGAGCGAGTTTCTTTTGCGTCCAGGCTTCCTGACAGGAGGAGAAGCTTGTTTCCGTGCTGTAGAGGGCCTGCCTCAAATACCAGTGCATCAATGCAGTTTTGCTGGTACTAGACTCCCGGTGATTGGGTGGTGAACGGCACAGAAATAACACCTTAGACGTGACACAAGTCCATTGCAAGCGAAGAAACGTAAACAGATCTGTCGCTGAGGCGTTGCAGTTTGGGGCTTCGCAGAAAGATCGGCTTTTCGGACTAACTGCGCAAGTTGCGGATTGGTTCAATTCAGTGCAAACGGTAGAACGAGCAAAATTGACACTAGTGAGTCCGGAACGGGCGCTGAGCACTTTTCGCTCTATTGTTGTGAAAAATTGCGACGTTCTTGGTTGTGAACCTCTTATCTCGGTGATGAGGTTACCTGTCACATTCGACACCAGTTCCAGCTGAACCTAAATACTGCGCCACATTACCCAATCAGTTTCCGTTGATATCCAATAGGTCTTGGTAGTCACTCAATTTCATCGCAATTGACTATCAAATTGCCTTTTTCATGTGACTCTTTTGATACTTGTCTTGGTCCTATCAGTATGCACCGCACTATATGTCGGAGATAGGACGGAACTTGTCAACTACACAAGGAACTTGAATGTCACTACACCTGAGCCTCCCCAACGATTTGGAGGTACCAGGGGTGCTTATATTCACCACTTGCACTGCTGATGAAGGTATAAGTGAGTATCTCGCCGATGACTTCAACTTTGAAGTGTGGATGCGGAAACTTCTGTTGAAAGACCAGTTAAGAGTCAGAAACTCCCGCTACAACCGTAACAGAGAGTTGCTTCAACGGCTTTTCACGACATACGTGCTAAACTACGTTGTATCAGTCCAACAAAAGTCGGATTTTGATCCGTGGGGCAAGTTGGCCTTCCATTACAATGCATTTGGAAAGCCAGAACTTCGAGGATCAGGGGGCTTGCGGCTCGAATTCAACAGTAGCGGGTCCAACGACGTAATCAGCATTATTGTTCAGCTAAACTCTTCTGGGCCTGTGGGAATTGACCTCTCCCACGAGAAGCAGGAGTCGATTTCGTCCACCGACTTCATGGATCAGTTCGGAGGCATTTTTGCACCAGCTGAGAAGAGGCAATTGCAGAGCATTGACGATGTCCTGGATAGGTACGTGGCTTTCAATCACTTCTGGACGCTAAAGGAGGCATTTGCAAAGTTTCTAGGGTTTGGGTTGAATATGGATCTCTCGTCGTACTGGTTCCAGTTGCCACAGAAAAAGATGGTGATCAAGAGCTCGATCCCGAAGAGGATCACTGAGCCAGTTACAGAATACACCGTTGACTGGCTAGACGCCATCAAAGTGGATGTTTCAGGACTACAACCGGAACTTGCCAAAAACTTACAAGGCGAAGTATTTTGCTGCTCGGGTGTTCTTCGCATGGGACACGGTCTCCCCGTCATCATCTCATGCATGAGTCATGTGGAAGGCTCGATAGAAAACAGCAGGCTGTTTCATTTGGATATGAAGTCATTGCTTGAGAATCTGGCCTAATCTGGCACTTCAGCCCTACAAAACTTGCATTGAGAAGCATTTGAGATCAGAGAGACTTTAACAGTGTTAGGATGATACTGAGGCGCAGACTTTTGCATTTCATGGGGATCATGGCCTCGAACTCTGTTTCAGATGTTCCACACCAGTACAGATATTCTGCCTCACAAGAGCGCAGTTCAGCCACTGGTATGCTGGACAGAGGTCTGGGTGCTCTTGGTTTTGCAATATGCTCTACTCATCTGAGCACTTGGTATCCTCCCAGATTGCTCTCGTACATAGATGGGTGGTGCAGTGTCTCTGTAGATCATAGCCACCTAATAAACTCATTCAACTACCCACATCCACGGCCATACCCCAGTTTAATTTCAAACTTACACAACATCAGACCTTGCTCTATCCAAATTATACATCATTGACCTTTTTTTCTCCTCCTTTTCCAACTTCTCCGACTCCCATGTTGGTGCCTCACTCTAATCGCGAACTCAAGTAATCGCGAATCAACTACTCCATCACCATGTCTCTTCTACCAGAGAAACACAAAAAGTTCCTCACGCTCTGTCTCCACTCGCTTCCGGCGCGTGCACAAACAGAAGACTCCAACCGCCTTGCGCTCGTCTACTTTGTTCTCCATGGACTTTCGCTTCTCGACCATTTACACCTTGAAGATCGCCAGTTGCATGTTCAAAGCGTCTACGACCACTTGATCGCCGGGTCTGACGACTCCATTCAGGCATTCAGACCCAGTCAAACATTTATGCTTTCTCTGGGCGCAGACTACGACCTTCCGAGCCTTTCAGCGACGCTTTTCGCATTGACAGTGCTCCTCGCATTGGAGGAGGACTTCTCCGCCAAATTGGACCGCCACAAGATCATGGCGTTTGTGTCTCGATGCCAGGTGACCGAGGGGCCCACCCGAGGGTCGTTCACGCCAGTTCTCGGCACTGATAGCCGCCCCTGGGGCGAGTCCGACTTGCGGTTGTGCTACATCGCAGCGTCGATAAGAAAGATCGTGGGGTATGACCGGCTTCCGGCCAGCGAGCGGGTGGCCGACTTCGATTTTGACGCCATGACCCTGTTTATTCTCGACAAGGTCAACTTTAACGGCGGTCTCGCTTCGTCTGCTCACACAGAATCGCATTCTGGCCTCACCTTCTGTGGGTTGGGTGCATTGCGGCTTGTAGACTACGACATGGCGGCTAACAAGCCATTTGTGGACCTCACAAGAAACTGGTTGGTCCACCGGCAAGTCGACTATCCGCACGAGGTGTACGGCGACCTCAGCTACGAGTACCATGACGAGAATGACGTGGGAGGGTTCAACGGAAGAGAGAACAAGTTCGCCGACACATGCTACTCGTGGTGGGTGATGGGGCTGTTGGAGCTCTTGCAGGATGGAGGAATTGACCTCATTGACAAGCAGAAAGCCGTGCATTACTTGCTTGAAGGCACCCAGCACAACTTGATGGGAGGATTCGGCAAAGACACCGAGTGCATGCCCGACCCATTCCATTCGTTCTTGGGGCTCGCCAGCTTATCACTCTTGAAGCGTTCTGGCGCCGAATTCCCCGGTCTGGATGCTCTACAAGACATTGACACCGAGTTGGTGATTTCCAGAAAACTGCGTGAGTTCATGGACAGAATATGGCTGGGCCAAAAGTGAGAGTCATGCCCCGAGTTTTCGCCTTGGAGCAGAAAACACTAAAAACTGCCCTATTTTCCGCTGTCTACATCCCCCACGCCCAGCAAGTACCTAGGTTCTGTCCCCCACTTTGGCCTGTCATGATGGAGCCCTGCACACTTGTCCACTCCACATTATCGATTTCCACCAACCACTACTTTTCCAAAATCCATGAGTCATGACCATTCGCCCGCCAAAGGCGTACCCCTGCTGCCTCCGCAGAAATCTCCAACCACAACCATCCACTTGATCTCGGGAGCAACGGCTGGCCTTGTTTCTGCCTTCACTCTTCAGCCTCTCGATCTCTTGAAAACCAGGTTACAGCAGCAGCAGCTGGAAGGGTTTGCGTACAGGGCGTCGGTGTCGAAGGAGTTGAAGAAGTTGGCCAACATCAAGGACTTGTGGCGAGGTGTCATTCCGTCTACGCTTCGAACATCCATTGGAGCAGGATTGTACTTCACCATTCTCTCGCAGACCAGAGCATACTTGGCCACACTCAAAAAGACCGACGTGCGGCTGTCGTCCAGTGTGTTGCCCAAGCTCTCCCATACCGAGAACTTGGCCACCGGGTTCGTGGTGAGGGCCGTGGTGGGGATCATCACCATGCCCATCACTGTGATCAAAACTCGTTTCGAGTCGAGTATCTACAGCTACAACTCCATGTACGAGGGCTTCGAGGGCATTTATAGAGAGGGTGGCGTCACTGGGTCCATGCGCAACTTCTTCAAGGGAACAGCAGCCACGTTGGCCCGAGACTGTCCGTATGCGGGACTCTACGTTCTCTTCTACGAGGGTTTCAAGAACGATTTGATCCCCGGCGTGTTGGCGCCGCTCCAGGGCATGGACTACTTGGCCACCGTGACCAACTCGTCCTCGGCGGTGTTGGCTGCGTCCGTGGCCACCACCATCACTGCTCCATTCGATGCCATCAAGACCAGACTACAGCTCAACTCCGGGTTCCGCAACACCCCCACGATCGTCTCCGTCACCAAGCAATTGCTTCTGGAGCCCGGTGGAGCCAAGAACTTGTTCAGCGGACTTTCGTTGCGCTTGGGCAGAAAGGGTCTTAGTGCTGGTATCAGCTGGTGCATCTACGAAGAGTTGCTCAAATTCTTGTAAATAGGGCGGCGATGGTAACACCGAGCAACTTGTGCAATTGCCAAATCGCTGAATGTCCAATGCAATGGTCGCAAATTGCCGCCTCCATCGCTACAAATTTCCTACAGTCATGAACTATATCCATCCAAAATTCAATCATTATGTCTCACTTCCTGTAGGTGCCCCGCCACTTCCACTTTCTCACCTGCCTCCCCCACTCTCCACCGTTGAGTGTGGTGTACGGGTTTGTGGTCCCAGGATCCTCGGGTCCCCCAACCGAAACTGGGGTAAACTTCCAACTACTCTTTCTTCAGATTCGCCATGAATGACGAATTGATTAAGAGTGCCGTGAGTTTCCTCCGGGACCCCAATGTTGGGTCGTCGCCGCTCAACAAGAAAATCGAATTTTTACAGTCAAAAGGGTTGAACGAGCAAGAAATCGAGGAAGCGTTGAAAAGAGCCAACGATTCGGGCTCCTCGTCGTCGCTGCTGGCGGCTAGCACCCCCTCGTACTCGCCACAGCCCAGCTACTCGCAGCATGCGCCGTTGGATTACTACCAGGTTGCGCCACAAGTGCCAGAACGTACATGGAAGGACTACTTCATCATGGCCACTGCAACCGCCGGAGTCACCTACGGGTTGTACCAGGTTGTGTCGCGGTACCTCATCCCCAGCATTGTTCCTCCCGGCCAGTCGCGGGTCGACGAGGACAAGGAGAAGATAGACGAGGAGTTCATCAAGATCGACAAGGTGCTTGAGCAGATGGCAGCCGAACAGAAGGAGATCAAGGACGCCAACGAGGCCAAGTTGAAGGAGATCGACGTGGTGATCGACAACGTCAACGACTTCTTGGGCAAGTACAACAAGGACAAGTTGAAGTTCGACGACGACTTGCGGTTGATGAAGTTGGAGATCGACAACTTGCAGAACTCCGTGGAGAAGAACATGAAGTTGACGAAGGAGAACATCCACGACGAGCTCTCTGACATCTCCGAGGAGCTCACCTCGCTCAGAAACTTGATCAAGGCACGTAGCGAGAACGGAGCCTCGGCTGACCGCAAGGTGGCACCCGTTTCGTCGATTCCTTCTGCGTCGGAAATCTTGAGAAGAGCAAAGAGCAACCAGGGCACTGCAGCCGACAAGGTGGCATCGGTGCCCAAAAGCTCTGCCAACAACGGCGCCCTGACGTCGCCAGGAACGCCAGCTTTGAAATCACCAACTTCCCCATCCAGTGCGGCTCCCGGTGAGGTGGTGGCAGCTGGCATTCCAGACTGGCAACTCAAGCATAAGCAGGCCGAGGAGGAGGCCGAGCGCAAGAAGCAGCAGGAGGCCAACTCGGGCATTCCGCTGTGGCAGCAGTCTGCTGGCCAGCAAAACGACGAGGAGATTGTGGAGAAGTCGATCGAGAACGTTGGTGTGCCTGCTTGGCAATTGAATGCCACCAAGTAGAGACTATGGAGCTAATCTGGCTATTTCCTTGGTTCGTACTGTTGGTATTGGGCCCTTGTCGATGCTGGGTTCTTGAAAAGCAAGATGGCAGATGGACAGCGCAGTTAATTGTTTCTCTATAATTCTGTAATTTAATGATCTAGAATTGCCTGCTACGGTGGAAGCTTGATTTCGGTAGAATAATGATCCCTGTAGCTGCATGGACTACTTCGTATAATGACATGCGGATGAGCCAAACGGAGCAAATACGAGATTCGAGAAAGCTCAACAAATTCAAGACCAGGGGTTTTCTTTGATTCTGATGAGAACTTGTCACAAACCCATTTCAATGTCAGATTACCCAGTTCGACCACTCAAACAGATTGCCTTCATTGATCAGTTTGAACAAGTGGATGAATTGAGAAGGCTTCGCCTTCGTTATCGCAACTCGTCGTATAATCTGCCTATATCTGGCTTTACTAGAAAAGAGCAATTCTTCATGCTGAGACAGTGCAGTGAAGGCAGTTTCCGTTCTAATGGATACTCTGACTTCTCCTCATTCTACTGGAAGAAAAATAAGACCGAACAGTCGAGATTAGCAGAGTCAATAACCGCAGAAGATCTGGATTGTGAAAAGACTCTCAATTCAATCGCTGATTCTTCCACGAGATACTTCGAAGTCCCCTTGGTCACTGACGACCCTGTTGCAGACACAATAGAGTCTTTCTTGAAGAATGCATGTGGTGTTGAAAGCCAACAAATCCCCAAGACAAAACCAATTCCAGATGTTTTTGGAGACTCGCAATCTGAGCCAGCTTGTGGCCTCTCGCACTCTGTGTCCGTCAATTTGCCGTGCACAAGTTGCATTAATGCTGGATTTCCCACCAGTATTCCTCGGTTGGATGGGATCTCGCCAATTGTTCTCTCTCCAAAATTAAAAACCAATTCTCAAGAGCTGCAAGTCACTCTAGGAAATTCGAGGCTTACTCACGGTTCGGTGTTTTCGACTTGGAAGTTGGATTCTCCCCAGCTGTCAATCTGGAAGGCTGCATAGTACGCTTTTCATTCAGCAGGAAATTCATGGTCAAAAAGATTAGGCAGTAGTCAGAATTGGGCAGGGAATTGCGCTTTTTGAGACATTTGCAGATAGGGTTACTTCATGTACGTTATGGATGGGCTTTCCAGTTGAGCAGTATCTCTTCAAATACTGTAGGCGGGCTTTTCCTGGAGAAAAACGTATTACTTTCGAATCTAAAAAAGACAGAAGGAGACATAGAGGCATATCAGCCAAAATTAAGGGAGTCGGGCCTAATTTAGTCCCGCCTTATCTCAAAATACAGGTGGTGGAGTCATCTTGACCTTCGTTAGTAATCCACTTGTGTGTTGCACGTGACTTGAAAACAAAGGTTTCTGGAGTTCAACAATCATTTGAACAAACTTTGAGAAAAAAAGGATAAATCTGCTCAAGTTGGCCATTTTGCATCAACCAGACACCCATATGTCCTTCTTTCATTCCAGGATCTTCAGAAAAGTGGAGGTAGTCTGTTCCAGTTTACACCCGTACACCACGGCTAACGTAATCAGTAGGTAACAAATTCCAGGCAGTACTTAAGAATCAATACCGGCCCCGAAATCAGAGGAAATGAGTTCGGAAGTTTCGCTTCATAAATTAGTGAAGGTTCTGGATGCCAAAAGAACCAGTGCTCGTGTATTTGCGCCGCTACTTAAGCAATTGCTCCGAAATGGCACTATTCCAGATCAAGAATTGGTGGAATCGTTGATTGAGCTCCCAAACTCCGGTGATGTTACTCTGGAAAAGCGCCGGCTCGAGTATACAATGGAGTACGTGTGCTTCAATGCAGCTAATCTTCAACAATTCATGGAGCTTCTCTCGCAGTTGACCCTCAGAAGTCAGAAAGCATACTTGGTGTACTTCAAAAACAACTACCGCCAGCTCTTCAAGCTGAACAACCTCAAGGAATTCGTCAACTCGGGACTCATACCATACACTGCTGCATTGGCCCGGAAACTTGGCGAGCTGGCCCATTTGGACCCGCTTCAGACCAATGTATGGACGCACACAATATTTCTCTGGGGCAGCGTTATTGACCATCACAGGGACATTATCGTGTTGGCGCAGTTTAAGGAGTTGGCCGTTGCCATAATGAGCGTTTTCCACAAGTTCAGCAACCCCGGATTGTCGTCATTTTTCACGAAAAAGGCCAACTTACTCATGGACACTGCCGATTTGGGCAAGGACCTTCAGGTCGACATTGTGCCGCTTCACGCAACAAAACCGGACCAGCTATCCATTTCCTCGGTCAAGAAGTCATACTCGCTCAACTTGCATTCCAAGAAAGTCGGATCTTACCTTCACCTCAAGAAGTTCGTGTGGCTCAATTCTCAGTTTAAGCGGTGGCAGAGCGAGAACTTGGTGGATTCCTATGTTCAATTCTTTAGCTTTTCGGGCAGCTCGCTCTCTGACGTGATACTCGAGCTCGTTGGTGTGTTTTTCGAAGGTATTTCGGTGGCCATCCAGCTGAAGGAATCCGCATACATTGTATTTAACTGGAAGAACTTCATTGCAAGCAGATTGGCGCTTCAGCTTAAAGATTCGAGAGCACTTCGACCTTATCTCTCTGCGGAGAACCTCGGCGAGGTAATAGCAACGACCGTTGCCAAGTTCGATGATCCAATTATTACGCTGATGAAAGTGGGAGGGATACGTGAGCGGCCCTATGACTTGCGTAAGCAATTCTTGAGAAGCTGCATCTACAGAAAACTTGCCACTTTGGAAATATTCACAAAGACCTTTCCGGAGGAAGCAGACTCGATGTCGCTGTCTCTCATCCATCATGAAACAGAACAATTGAGCCACATCGACACCTTGACCAACGAGTTGAACAACAAGCTCTTGAATGTCAACACTGAGTTCACCTCTTTGGAGGAGAGCAAGCTCATAGACTACCTTCGGTCGCTTCCTCTGGGCAACTTGATGTTCCTGGAAAAGAAGCAAAAACATCTCCACAAGTTAGTGCACAACGCAGTGGATACTCTAATCAAGGAGAAAAGCGACGAGAAATTGAGTCGTCTCATGATCGCCATGGCAACCAGTCTTCCTGTGTCAAACTACGTATTCTTCAACGATCCACAAGGGCCATGGGGCATCTTGAACAAGTTGATCTCATACATGGACAAGCAAAGTTTTGGAGTGGATGACGATGATGGCAACTTCCAGGAAATGTACTCATATTTTGGCATGATTCTTTCTGGGATAATTGCCCTTGTGGTATTTTTCGGAGTCGATCTCGAGTTGATCGACATTGAAGACTCTTACACCATCAACTTCATCAACAAGTTCTTCTACAGACACTGTGACGATCTCACATCGAAGGCTGCCACTGGTGACGAGGATGAGTCGACAATCGTGTCGAATTACAATAACCTTTTGCAAGACTGGGTCAATGCGTTGTTTGACGTCAACAACGAAGGCTTATCTGACGATTTGATCAAGTCAATTGACGTCAAGCAGACATACAAGCTCATCACTATCATATTCCAGCAGGCAATCTCGGCCAACATTGTGGGCACATTGAGTGCCAGCGGATTGGATAACGGACTTGACTACCTCAGTCAGAATTTCTTGGCCCCGTGCTCATTAGAGATAATGAAGTGGATCCTTACACGGATTGGCCCATTGCGGGCCAACAGCGAAGCCATGCTCCAGTTTTTGCTCCGCATCATCGAGATCAACGTGGGCACCACCGGCGACGTCACCGAGCCCAACTACAGTTTCCGGGTCCTACTTAACATCATTGGGCCTGAAACGGTGCGCACCATCCACTCGTTGAAGAATTGGAAGAGCATTGACTCTGCTACGAAGGTGATCGCCATCTTGCAAAAGGAACTTGATCCAGAATACACGGCGGAAATCGGACCGCACCCGGACCAATCGGGAACCTACGACCTATCGCAGACTATCAAGCAAACCCTTCTCCATTTCGTGCGTGAACCCCCATCTCCCGCCAGAACGCTGGCTGCATGGGGAAAGATAAGCGGACTCTGGGCCAAATTGGCGCACGAGCAGTGTCTCTATGCATTTTTCAAAGAGTTGCAACGGTGTCTGCAGCAGCACGCCAGCCACGTCGACATTGAGGAGTCCAAGATTTTCCTCGACTTCTTGGTGTTCCTCATCATTGCTTCCAGTGGTCAGAAATTCTCCGACTTGTATCCCCCACCTCCGGAACATCCTGCACCGGCCCTGGCGTCGCTTGCCGCATCGGGCCCCCACGCATTTATCCGCACTATGGATAATCACTTTGCGTCAATATTCAACGAGGGAACTCCGCAAACGCCTGAGGCGGAGCCCGAAAAGCCTAAATTCGACTTGATGGCCGACTTTGAAATGGAGGACTTGTTCAACGACGGAGGCGACGACCTTTTTGGCGATAACCTTCTGCATGTGCTGGGGCCCATATCACGGCGCCCATACAGTCCACCCGCCAACATCGCCGCCCACCACCGCAACGTGGCAGAGGCTGTGAGTGTGTTGGCCTACATTGAGAAGATGGTGGTGGCTGGAGCGCAGTCTGATGGAGCCGAAAAGAGGTTTGCCGCGATTGCCAAGTTGAAATTGGCCCAGGAAATAGAACAGTGGCAGTATGCGGTGCGCGCAGAGAGATAGCGGAATTCCCAATGGAGCTTATCTTGGAATCCGAAGCGTTGACGGCCAGTCAGGTGACCGCATTGAGAGGGTCGGTTACGTCTTATCTCTCGGGGCTCTAACCCGTTGACATGTTTGCGCAGGATGGGCTCGGAAGCCTTAATATGGCCGTTTTTAATCAGCAGGAACGGTGTGCCAATTTAAATCGGGTTTCAGCCAGGATTTTCGGGAAAAACCTGCCATTGTCACGTCAACCATGAGTGATCTCAAGTCTCATAAGTCGCCCATCCATTCGATTCTTTCGAACACAACAAACAACTTCCATCACCACTTGGATACGGTGCTCTCTCAGAGAGAGGAGGTCAGATCCATTGACAACACACATGCTCAGGATGATACTGACCTTTTGCACCAGATCGGATACAAGCAGGAGTTGAGAAGAGAGTTCACCACTCTCCAGGTCTTCGGAATTGCCTTTTCCATTATGGGCTTGTTACCTTCCATCACAACCACCGCTGCTGTGGGCTTGGAAGCTGGACCGGTTGGACTTGTGTGGGGCTGGTTTGTCAGTGGATTGTTCATTCTCTTCACTGGAATTTCGATGAGTTTTTTGGGTTCGTCCATCCCAACCTCTGGAGGCTTGTTCTACTATGCCAACTACTACAGTGGAGACAAGGTGAGAGTGCCATTGTCTTTCTTGATTGGATGCTCCAACAGTTTGGCCTTGTGCGGAGGGTTGTGCTCCATTAACTACGGATTTGTCTCGGAAATGTTCGCTGCCATCTACCTTGGTATGGGATTCGAGAGCAACAAGTACCAGCAGTACGGTGCGTTTGTTGCTTGTGTGTTGACTCAGCTTATTATCTGTTCTACCACCACCCGGTTCACCGCCGTGGTTCAATCCATCTCGATCTACATCAACGTGTTCATCATCATCCTTTTCTTCATTGCTGTGCCTATCGGTACCAAGAACAACTTGGGCGGATTCAACGACGCCGCATTTATCTTCGGCCGGTTGGAGAATGCCCGTACCTGGAGCAGTGGCTGGTCCTTCATGCTCTCTTGGATGCCTGCCATCTGGACTATTGGTGCTTTCGACTCGTGCATCCATATGTCTGAGGAATGTAAGGATCCAACCAGAAAAGTGCCTATTGGAATTATTGGCTCTATCTCTGTTTGTTGGGTTGTCGGATGGTTCATCTGTATCGTGTTGTGTGCTTGTATTAAGGACGGAGACGTGACGGCTGTTCTTGAGAGTGACACTGGAATGGTTGTGGCACAAATCATCAGCGACTCGTTGGGCTCTAAGTGGGCCGTGGCCTTCATGTCTTTGATCGCCATTGCTCAGTACATGATGGGTTTGTCCATTCTTATTGCCTTGTCCAGACAGGTGTTCTCGTTCGCCAGAGACAACGGTTTGCCTTTTGTCTACAACTTCGTCAAGGTGGTGAACCCTAAGGTTAAGGTTCCTATCCGTGCCACCATCTTCTCTGGATTGTTCTCTTGTGTGCTTGCTTTGTTGATCTTGATCGATACCACTGCAGCCAATGCCCTTTTCTCGTTGGCAGTTGCTGGAAACTTGCTTGCTTGGGGTGTTCCCGTGTTGTTGGTGATCTTGCCCACCGAGTCTGCCAAGAGATTTGTTCCTGGACCGTTCTACTCCAAGAAGTTCTTCTACCCCATCAACATCATTACGTGTATTTGGATCGTTTACGTCATCATCATGGTGATGTTCCCCGACAGCAAGACAGTGGACAAGTCCACCATGAACTACACAAGTGCCATCAACGGTGGAGTGTGGCTCTTGGCCATCATCTACTTCTTCGTCCATGGCTACAAGCACTACCACGGACCCAAGTCTAACCTTACCGCTATTGACGCGGAGGATGTGGTGGACAGCAACCATAGCGAAACTATTGATGCAAAGCTCGGCTAGATGCCGGGTTTGGAGAGAAATAGATTTAATTGTTAAAGTGCTTAAACTAGTGTAGAGCATCGAATTATGAAATGGTGGAATTCGTACACGACAACCACATTTTGAAGGTAGATTGTTTGAAGAAGCGCGTGTTGGTGTATTAGGAATACAATTTGATATTGAAATTTTGCAAATTGACCGTTCTTCTATTTTCTAGGCTGACTTTCACCTTTTTCTGATTTGTCACTGAGTCGCAATCTTCATAAATTATCGTAAACTTGGCTAACTTTTCGCACCCAAACTACACGCTTCTTTCTCAAAAAACCAGCAATGAAACATACAAAAACGGCACCTCAGCTCAAATTTCTCTCTTAAAAGCAGATATTTATCTTTCCAAGCATCTGCTTTTTCAGCATCTTTTTCTTTATTTTCCAATTCGCCATTTTTTCTCTGATTCTCCCGCTTTCCTCAGTTTCTCCCATCTCCACATCCTTGCCGCCTACACGTCTTGTGCGCACTCCCACGCGTGGCCCATTCTTAGTTAGACCATTACTAACCTTTTCTTCACACAATGACTCAAGATTCGGCGTCGCTCAAGCGGCCATGGTTTCCGAGTCAGGAAGGCGCTCACTCGCTTCCAGTGGGAACGCAATCGTTGAACTCGCTGGTGGAACTTTCGCAGTCCCAGCAACAGCTTCTCAAGAAGGTGAAGCGACCCAATGGCACCGAAGAGCCGCTGGTTTTCGAGCAGGAATTGCTTGACATGACGTCGCAGGCGCTGGAGCTTCCCGATGAGCGCCAGCAGTGGTCGCGTCCACGGCTCCCGTCCGACTTCACCAACAACGATGTGTCTTTCCAGCAGTTGGACGCTGAGGAGGCATACATGGGTGATCTGACGGCGGTGCGGTTCTTTGGAATCACCGAGGAGGGCTACTCTGTGCTCTGTAATGTCACCGGCTTTTTGCACTACTTCTATGTCCCTGTGCCCAAGGGATTCTTGCGGGACCGCCATTTGGCCCAGTTCACCTCCTACTTGAAAGCCAACTTCTTTGGCATTCACGACGTGGAGATGGTGCTCAAGGAGTCGATCTGGGGGTTCAACAATAACATGAAGACCCCATTCTTCAAGGTGGTTGTCAATAATGCAAAGGACATCACCAAAGTCAGAGGTGCCTTCGAGAGGGGCGAGGTTCGCTTCGAAAGCATGTTCCCTCCCACCAGCGTCACCTACGACAACATCAACTACCTTCTTCGTATGATGATCGACTGCAAAATCACTGGTATGTCGTGGATCACATTGCCTAAGGGCAAGTACACCTTAGTTGATCCAAACTTGAAGGTCTCTACATGTCAGATCGAATGTTCCATCGACTACAAAGACTTGATTTCTCATCCGTCTGAGGGAGAGTGGTTGAAGATGGCTCCGTTGCGTATCTTATCCTTCGATATCGAGTGTGCGGGAAGAAAGGGTATTTTCCCCGAGGCTCAACACGATCCAGTGATTCAGATTGCTAACGTTGTTCTGAAATACGGTGAACAACGTCCGTTCATTCGTAATGTCTTCACTGTCAACACATGTTCACCCATCATCGGTTCCGAGATTTTCTCTCACATGGATGAGAGAGACATGCTTTTGGCATGGAGAGACTTTGTGGTAAAATCAGATGCCGACGTTATTATTGGTTACAATACAGCTAACTTCGACTTGCCATATCTCTTGGACAGAGCCAAAGCACTTGGAATCCCCAAGTTTCCATATTTCGGAAGAATGGTCAACATCAAACAAGAGGCCAAAGATTCTGTTTTCAGCTCCAGAGCTTACGGTACACGTGAGAACAAAGTCGTGAATATCGATGGAAGAATGCAGTTGGATTTGTTGCAGTTTATCCAGAGAGAGTATAAATTGAGATCGTACACTTTGAACTCTGTCTCGGCTCACTTCTTGGGCGAGCAAAAGGAGGATGTCCAGCATTCCATTATCACAGACCTTCAGAATGGCACTGCTGAAACGAGACGACGTTTGGCAGTCTACTGTTTGAAGGATGCATATTTACCTCTCAGATTGTTGGAGAAATTGATGTGTTTGGTTAACTATACCGAAATGGCTCGTGTGACAGGTGTTCCCTTCTCGTATCTTTTGGCAAGAGGCCAGCAGATTAAGGTTATTTCCCAATTGTTCAGAAAGTGTTTGGAAGAAGACATCGTCGTGCCCAACATGAAGAGTGAAGGAAGCAATGAAGAGTACGAGGGAGCAACCGTTATTGAACCTACAAGAGGCTATTATGATGTCCCAATTGCAACCTTGGATTTCAGTTCATTGTATCCATCCATCATGATGGCACACAATTTGTGCTACACCACTCTTCTCAACAAGCAATCCATCAAAGCGTTCAACTTATCAGAGGAAGATTACACTTATACACCAAATGGGGACTACTTCGTCAAAGATACTAAGAGAAAGGGAATCTTGCCAACCATTTTGGACGAATTGTTGAGTGCCAGAAAGAAGGCCAAGGCAGACTTGAAGAAGGAGACAGATCCTTTCAGAAAGGATGTTCTCAATGGTAGACAGTTGGCATTAAAGATTTCTGCAAACTCTGTTTACGGTTTCACAGGTGCAACCATCGGAAAGTTACCATGTTTGGCAATTTCTTCTTCCGTTACAGCCTTCGGTAGAGAGATGATCGAGAAGACTAAGAATGAAGTGCAAGACAAGTACTCCACAAAGAATGGGTTCACTTATGATGCTGAAGTCATCTACGGTGATACCGATTCGGTCATGGTGAAGTTTGGTCATCAGGATCTAGAAACATGTATGAAGCTTGGAGAAGAGGCAGCTGCATATGTGTCCACTAAATTCAAGAATCCTATCAAGTTGGAATTCGAGAAAGTTTACTTTCCCTACTTATTGATCAACAAGAAGAGATATGCGGGCTTGTACTGGACCAGACCCGACAAATTCGACAAGATGGACACCAAGGGTATCGAAACAGTCAGAAGAGACAACTGTCGGTTGGTTCAGAATGTGATCACAAAGGTTTTGGAGTACATTTTGGAGGAGCGAAACGTTGCCAAAGCAGAGAGGTTTGTGAAACAGACAATTGCCGACCTCTTGCAAAACAGAGTAGATTTGTCCCAATTGGTTATCACCAAAGCGTATTCGAAGCACGAGTACGACGGGAAACAAGCACACGTTGAGCTCGCCAAGAGAATGAAGAAAAGAGACGCTGGTTCCGCTCCAACATTGGGCGACAGAGTTGCATACGTCATTATCAATTCTTCCAGTACAAAAAACTACGAGAAGTCTGAGGATCCTTTATATGTCTTGGAGAACTCTCTACCGATCGATGTCAAATATTACTTGGAAAATCAGCTTTCCAATCCTTTGATGAGAATTTTCGAGCCTATCATGGGAGAGAAAAGAGCCAAGGAATTGTTGGCAGGAGCTCATACCAGAACCATCAAGATGAGTGCACCAAAGAGCGGAGGTTTGATGAGATTTGCCAAGAAGGCTGAGCTTTGCAAAAACTGTAAGTCGCCTTTGAAGCCCGACAACAAGGGTGCTCTATGCGAGAACTGTATCGCAAAAGCTCCAGAGTTGTATTGCGATGCGTTGGCTCAAATGAACTACTTGGAAAACAAGTTTTCAAGATTGTGGACGGAGTGTCAAAGATGCCAGGGATCCTTGCATCAGGAAGTTTTGTGCTCTAATAAGGATTGCCCGATCTTCTACATGAGAAAGAAAGCGGAGAAGGATGTCAACCAACAAGTCCAAGAAATAATTAAGTGGGACGAAACAATTTGGTGAGAACGAAACTATTGCATACATAATAAAGATTTATCAGATATTCGTTTAGGTTTAGGTTTATTAATCTTTCTTCACTGCTGTGATAGAACTCTCTGTGTAAGATCTATTGCTGATGGAGAGCGCTCCCGGTCTTGCTTTGGTGCGCAAGAGCTCCTCAGAGTTGCGAGTCTTTAACGACTGCTTCTCTTGAATAGGAGTGAGACGGGCATATTCTCCATCAGTATCACCATTGCTTCCCTCAGAAGGGTGCTCGGAAATCTTGATCTTCTTCAAGTTTTTGGCGAAGTCCGACGTTCTGTTGCTGTTATTCTGTTTGGACAACTCTTTGAGCTGTTTGATGTTATGAATGCATTTTGCAATTGTCTGCATCAATAACTTGGGCTTCAATGGTTTGGAAACGTAGTCATCCATACCCTTCGCGAGAGATTTCTCCCGATCTCCCAACATGGCGTGAGCTGTCAATGCAATAATAGGTGTACGGAAACTGAGAGAGTCAATTGGATTGGACTTCTTTTCCCATTGTCTGATCTTTTCGGTAGCTTCGAAGCCTCCCATGACTGGCATCTGAACATCCATGAGAACAACATCATATTTGTTTCTTTGGATCGCTTCGAAAGCTTCCAAACCGTTTTCAACAACTTCAACCTGATGGCCTTGCTTCTCAAGAATCTTGACCGCAAGTTTCTGGTTGACCAAGTTATCTTCCGCAAGAAGGATTTTGTAGGACACAGAGTCATCGGTGTTCTGGGTGATAGATCTGGATTCCAAAGCTGGAATGATGGCACTGGCCAAGTCAGAAATAGTACATGGTGTATTTCCGTACGACGAGATTCCCAAGTCAATACAAACTCGCATGTTCAACTCCGGAAGGGAGTGGTGGAACAAAACGAGAGGAATGTACTTCACCTCTGAAAGCAAACGCAAGTCTTTAGCTGTTTTGATGGAGTCAATCATGATGATATCATACTTGATCGGCTCGGACAAGTTGGCTTCTTGTATGTCTCTAACAATGACAGGCTTCAAGCCAAGCTCGGAGAGATTGTTTCTAATTTCCCCGAGCTCTTGGTCACTGTGTTCAGTTGACACAAATAAGATGTGATGGTTTCTGAAATGAATGAGTTGCTCGCTGTGACTGGAGTAGACAATGTGCGAAGGAGAAACACTGACAGTGAAGGAGAAGTTGGAACCCTTTCCGTAGTCAGATGTGACCCAAATCTCACCACCCATCAAATGAATCAACTGCTTGGAGATAGACAAACCTAATCCAGTACCTCCAAACTTTCTTGTAGTGGATCCATCGGCCTGACAGAACGTGTCAAAGATCAAGCCCAATTTATCCTTTTCGATACCAATACCGGTGTCACTTACACAGAACTCGAGCAAAAGCTTATCAGGATTGTCGTGGATAGCATCGGACTTCTTGACACTGACACTGACCTTACCCTTTTTGGTGAACTTGATGGCATTTCCTGCCAAATTAAGAATCACCTGGCGCAATCTGAACGAGTCTCCAATCAAGTTGTCGGGGAAGGACGAGTCACAACGGTACGTCAAATCCAAGTTCTTCTCGATTGCCTTCACGGCCAAGGTCTTCAAAGCTCCGAAAACGTTACCACGCAACGAGAAGTCGATCTGCTCCACTGTCATTCTGTTGGCTTCAATCTTGGAGATATCAAGAATGTCATCTATGATTGTAAGCAAAGAGTTGGCTAAATTGTGCACAATGCTGAGCATTTCTCTTTGGTATTGGGTCAACTCTGTGTCGAGTGATAACTGGGTCATACCAATAATACCGTTCAATGGTGTACGAATCTCGTGGGACATGTTAGCCAAAAACTCCGACTTGGCACTGTTGGCCAACTCAGCAGCCTCTCTGGCAGCGGTATTTCTCTGGATAGATTCTCTCAAGTTGAACACCATCTGGTTAATCTTCGTTTTCAAGGCATCCATCTCACCCATAGCCTCGACAGTAATGAAACGGGTGAAGTCACCATCGGTAGCTGCGGCTGTAATCTGAGCGAATGCTCTCACTTGTGACGTCAAGTTGGAAGCCATGGTATTGACATTGGATGTAATTTCCTTCCACAAGCCGTCGACATCGCTGACCTGGGCTTGAATTCCCAACTTACCATTGATACCCACGTCGCGGGCAACTTTCGACACTTCGGAAGCGAAAAGTTGCAAAGAGTCCACCATCTTGTTAATGGTGTTCTTCAACTGCAAGATCTCTCCCTGTGCATGCACGTCAATCTTCTGGGACAAGTCTCCATGGGCCACAGCAGTGGTGACAGTAGCGATCGAACGCACCTGGTTGGTCAAGTTAGTGGCCATCAAGTTGACGTTTTCAGTGACGGCCTTCCATGCACCTTCCACATCACGCACGTTGGCCTGGCCACCCAAGATACCGTAGGTTCCGACTTCTCGAGATAAGGTGGTGACTTCCAATGCGAAAGTCTGCAATCGATCCACCATCTGATTGATGGTAAGCTTCAAGTCTAGGATTTCTCCTTTACAGTCTGCCGTGACTTTCTTGGACAAGTCACCGCGAGCCACCGCAGTGGTAACGTTGGCGATGTTTCTCACCTGAGTGGTCAAGTTCAAAGCCATGGCATTGACGTTGTCAGTAAGCTCTTTCCAGATACCCTCGACGTTCTCAATGAAGGCCTGACCACCCAAAATACCCAACACACCGACATCTCGAGCCACTTTCGACACCTCAAAGGCAAAGGTTCGAAGTTGGTCCACCATGGTGTTGATGGTCATTTGCAACTGCAAGATCTCTCCTTGGGCATGCACATTAATCTTACGGGACAAGTCACCCTGGGCAACCGCCCGGGTCACATCGGCAATCTCACGCACCTGGTTGGTAAGGTTCAACGCCATGATGTTGACGTTGTCGGTCAATGACCGCCAAATACCCACCGAGCCTTCGTTCTTGGCCTGGCCACCCAACTCACCGTTGGCCACCTCGGTGGCGACCTTGGTGACCTCGGTGGCAAACGTCTGCAACTGGTCCATCATGGTGTTGATGGTGATCTTCACCTTGAGAATCTCGGGATCAGACTCCACCGAGTGAATCTCCACTTTTTTCAGCAAGTCACCCATGGCCACCGAGATCACCACGGTTCCGATCTCGGATAGCGCCAGCTTGAACGCCTTGTTGGCATCACACACGGTTTGGTGTTCCACCGTAAGCTCTTCGATCTGCTTCTGCTGGGCCCGGATTACCCGTGCAAGATCGCCTTGTAGTAGTGGGGCCTTTTCGGCAAATGCCCCGGGATCTTCGAGGACAGCAAGCAACTTGGATGCGTCCATGGCGAGATCCAACCTAGGTCTTTTATTGGGGGATGCTAGTGACGACAGCAACGCGGACGCTGGGATATATGGGGGATACAGCCCGAGTTTATTGGGGCAGGGAGCAGCGGAGGGAGGAAGAAGGTGAGGGGACACGGAGCGGGAAAAAACACCGGATTCTGGGGATTTTTTCTTTTTCTTGTGACAAGTAAGAACCACGGATTCGGTTGATCGACACTGGCAACGATTACTACCGACGAATAGTTTATAAGGAAAGCGAGTACGTGGAACTCCAGGGCTGGGAGACAGCGCAGTGGTCGCAGTGCCTGCAGGATGCAGCGACTTCATAACATGGCTTGGGGTCGTTGTTGACAGGATCCCCTGCATGGGGCCGGTCAATCCGGTTTACTGTTGGCGTCATCTATAAATAGGGGGCGCGGCTTATTGGTTGATCAAGAATTTTTGCCAATGTTGGCCAAGGAAGATGAGGTAGCGGTGGGGTTGAGCTGAGGGCACTAAGTCCTCTGCTGCACAAGGGGCGGCTGTCCGCAGCGACGAAGCCACTCTGACAGGGTTTCCACGCCTTGATCGGCAGCCACTGCAGCTAGTGTGCCGGGCGTGCAGTGGGGGCCGGTTATGGACGTCTCAGGTGAAAGTTCCCGATACGGGCCCAATCGGGCTAGCACACGGCGGAGGGCGAGCGCGTGGGTGCACAGGTCCATCCACTGGGTAACTTTTCTTTTTGTGGTTTACCAGGCGGTTAAACCTGGCACCTGACTAATTGCAAACTAAAGTTGCAGAGATTTCCCCTGCCAAAGCTTGCATGACAGGTGCGCATGGTGCAGTGCATTATGGCCGGTCTCTATTGTGTGGATAAGAATGTCGAGATTACATTGTTTATTGAATCTAAATCAACGCGAAAACACTCAATCCTGCAAACCACATGGCTGCAACCACAAGACTCACGGGCGACCGCTTGGATGCACCACTCTTCTTGAGTCCGTCACTGCTGAGGTGGGTGGTCAGAGAGCTACCGCCTGTGTAGGAGCTGAGAGAAGTTGCAGAGTAGCTGGCAGCATTGACGGCCAGGGGAACGGACAGCGTGACAACCTCAATGTCTTCATCGTCTGTGTACACTGCTTGTGCCATGGAAATCTCGAGATCGTCGAGATCGTAAACCACGTAAGCATTGCGGAGGAAGTTGTCACCCAAAATGGCGTAGGTGATCGACAGCGACAGCGACTGCTCAAGCACACCAAGGTAGCACAGAGAGCTGGACCGCACAATCAAGTCGGTGAAGGGAACACTGATCTGGATTCCCGAGAAGTTGAAAATGGCGTGAGCACTCAGCGAGTAGTAGTCACAACTCACACGGTACAACTGGGCAGCGCTGGAGTAGGTGGCACCCAAAGTAGACATGAAGCTGGAGAAGATCGAAGATGGCAAGTAGGTGAAGGTAGTACCGGAGTCCAACAACGCTGGCACCGACACACTGGTGACGGTGACGTTCTGCGTAGAGCCGCTCAAGGTGATACTGTTCAAGATCACATCAAGACGGATGGGGTTACGGTAGTAGCCCTTGTAAATGTTGTAGATAGGCACCTTTTGGAGAGTGCCGGAGTACTTGGCGTGGTCCACAGCACCAAACAACACCGAGCCCGACAGCTCGCTCTGCTTGTTCAAGTACAACGAGTAAACGTTCTTGTGGATGACGCCTGTCCGCTTCAAGCGGATGGGGAAGTTCTCGTACATGTATGGGTTGTTACTGTTGGAGGAGTAGGTTGTCTCCAAGCCGGCGAGTCCAATGCCAAACACGCCAAATGTCGAGTCTGTCTGGTTGACCAAGGCGAAACTCACGTCTGGGACGGTGTGGTTGTGGAATTGGACCTGGTCATGGCCCCAGAAACCTTGTGCAGAGGTTCCGTCACCATAGAGAATAGAGAATGCGGGAGCCGAGCTGTTGACACGGAACGAGTCGGAATCGGAGGTCTCGAACGAGCCCATGCTTGTGCACGAGTTGGCACCGGCAGCACGTGTAGCCGAGGCCCGAGAGGCGATGGCGGTGTTGGTGGCACTCATGGTGAAGAAGCTGGTAGACACCCGGCCAATGGAAGCACCGGAGAGCACATTGGACATGCAGAAGGAGCCCAGGCAGTCGGCCCGCTTCTTGATGTCGGGCTCTCCCTCGTCGTGCTCCACTGGGAGCTGGTCTTCGTCGATGACTCTCTCGTTTTGTTCCCGGTGCAACTCACGCTTGATGTTGTTCTCTGCCTCCAATTGGTCGTCGGAAAGCTCTGGAAGGCTCACCACGCGGTAGAATGCCGAGTAGTCCCGCTTACTTCTGGTCGCAAGGCAGTTGATGTCCGTGTCCATGATCCACAAGTCCGACAGACCCGTGTCGACCAACACCGTGCTTTTCTGGCCCGTAGACCCCAAGTAGAGGTCGCAACTGTAGTAACTCTGCTGGTTGGTGAGCTCGAGCAACGCCGACCCGTCCGGGTCGTCTCGGCGGACCAAACCGCCCTCTCTTCCCCGAGCCAAGTCGTGTTTACCAGGTCCACGCAACACCGAGAAGTCGAGACGAACAACACCCAGCATCGGCAGCTGGGGAGTAGCGGCGGCGAGTGTGTGCGTGCACAAAGTAGCAGCAGCTACAAGCCACGAGGATGCTAGCATCATGGCCAAAAAATGTCGATGGTGGTGTTGGAGGTGTAGCTACCAAAGTAGTTGGGGCCAATTGGTGGGCGCCGCAGGCATTAAGTAGGCGCAAGCCGCAACTGTCAGTGGTGCATGATGAGGGCCTGAGCAATGGGGCCGAGCTTGGCGAGGGTCACGGGTCTGGGCTGGGGAGGCACCCAGTCATTTTAGAGTTTTTAGATTCTTGGTGACCCCGAGCGTTGATACCGATTTTTCTTGCTTAAATGCTTAGATTTGCTTACTACAGCGATTGTGGGGCCAAGTTTTGGGGGTCCTCGCTGCGGTGCGAAGAGGCATTTTTTCGCGCAGACGGGGCCAGCCTGGGGCGCATTTCGCGAAATTGGCCCTAAAACAGAGGCACGAAGGGTAAACGGGCGTGGAGGCTGGGGCCACCGGTTTTTTCTCTTCGTAAATAGGTGACTTTGGTGCATGGCGAATGGTCCGACGTGTCGGGCCGTAGCCGGTTGGTTCTGCTATTTTTAATTTGACAGGACATTTTGTCATGACCGGTGCGGTGAATTTCACTTGCCCTTTTTCTGTCGAGTTTCTGTCGTTTTTTTGGCGGGTTGGTGGGTGGTGGGTCGCCGGATGATTGTTCTTTTTTGTTCGCTTTTTTGTTCGGTTTCGCTGCTTCTCGCCGTATTCCGCTCGTTTTTTGGGGCGAGGAAATTGTGCTTTTCGGGGCCGTTCGCACCGCCTCTTTGGACCCCAGATTCATATCTACCCAGTCAGAATACTCTGCCCAAAGCAAACCTCCAAAAAAACCACATCCAGAAAAAAGAAAAAAAAGAGTCGTCAGGCTTTGCTAACGTCCAGACGTCTAATTGCCCAATCGCTTCCGAATTCTGCTCCTCTTTCTCTTTTCGCTGGGCCTCTTTCCTCTTCGCCACAACTCCAACGTCGCTATCTCCTGCACGCATCCACTCCACTTGCCGAAAACTCCCAACTAATCGTCTCCACCAATTACCACAATGTCGTACACCAAGGACCAGGAGCAGATCGTGTTGAAGGTGTTGTCTTACTCGGCGCTGCAGTACTACGAGGTGCTAGCGGTGGAAAAGACCTCGTCCGAGGGCGACATCAAGAAGTCCTACCGCAAGCTAGCCATAAAACTTCACCCCGACAAGAACCCACATCCCCGGGCCAGCGAGGCGTTCAAACTCATCAACAAGGCGTGGGGCGTGCTCAGCGATCCGTCGAAAAAGAAAATCTACGACCAGACGGGCGCCGATCCCGACTCTCGCTTCCTGGGCTTCTCCAACAGTTCATCGGCCGCTACCTCCAGCGGATATGCCCAACAGGGCTTCGACGGAGCGTTCCAGGACGACATTTTCAACATGTTCTTTGGCGGGGGTGCTGCGCGTGCCGGCGGCCCCACTTTTGCCTTTGGAAACAACGGATTCACCTTCCATTCGTTTGGAGGCGACGGGTTTGATCCGTTCACGGGCCGGTTTGCCCAGCAACAGAGACAACGCACACAGAGACAGCGCACCCAGCAGCAAAGACAGCAGCAGGAGGTGTCTACATGGGAGACGATCAAACAGCTTGCTCCGATCCTCATCATTTTGTTGGCCACGCTTTTCTCGAGTTTATTCTCGGGAGAATCGACACCGGAATACTCATTCAACAGAACGCAAAAGTTCAGTGTCAAGAGAACTACACCCAATTACAAGATTCCATACTATGTGGGGTCGGGGTTCCTGGATGACAAGTCAAAACTCAAGTTGAGAAACTTCGACTCCAAGGTGGAAAACGTCTACATCCAAGACCGCAGGGCCATGTGCAGCAGGGAACAGGTGCGCAAGAACGAGCTTATGGACGAGGCTCAGGGCTGGTTCTACACTGACCAGCACAAGTTGAACCAGGCCAATGCCATGCCCATGCCCAACTGTCAGGAGTTGCGTAACATGGGCATTCTTTGAGGAACGGAAGGACAGGCATTGGCATACCTTGATGGTGTAAATAATAATAATCCTACAACATAATTTAGACAGATTAGACCCTGAGGTGGAGATGATCGAGATATCTTGCGGGGGCAGTCTAGTGTTTCGATTGCTGACAAGTGCATTCGAGGTCGAGCAATATTTTCGATGCGGGATGCAACTGAAAACAAGGTAGGTTTACGTATAGTTCATTCACTCCAGTCTCTGTCCCCTATCAAACCCCAATCAGTTGGAGATTTATGTCACAGGATAATCCAGAGATCTTCAACAAGGTCGCGATCTCATGTGATTTATGTGTCTCATCGTAATGTGGTTCAATTGGTGAGCACATCAACACTGGCAGAGCCAGTCTTTCACAACCACCCAACTGGTTTCAAATACCATCGTTTACACCTATTCTGGCGATCTATGTCTATCATCGTCTCATGAAGATCTAGCATTCCTGTGTGGTTGCCACTTAGTGATAGTCCTCGGTTCAGCAACCCCGCAGGATACGTCTGCATGTCGTGAAGTGCAATAAATAGTTGTCAGCATGCCGGGGTCGTTCCTGAAACCTCAAATTAGTTGATTTGAAAAATAATGTTGGATCAATCGTTTGTCAAAGACTCCTCGTGGAAGCCAGACCTTTTCAAGGGCAAAGTTGTGTTTGTGACCGGTGGTGCGGGCACCATCTGCCGAGTTCAGACTGAAGCTCTAGTCCTTCTTGGTGCTAACGCAGCCATCTTGGGTAGAAACCCTGAGAAAACTGCTAAAGCTGCTGAGGAGATCCAGCTGTTGCGTCCAGGTTCCAAAGTTCTTGGAATTGGTTCGGTGGATGTTCGTGACGTGCAATCTATTGCTAAAGCGGTGGAGCAGACAGTCAGCGAGTTGGGCCGTATCGACTTTGTGATTGCTGGAGCTGCAGGAAACTTCTTGTCAGACTTCAACCACTTGTCGCTGAATGCTTTCAAGTCTGTGGTTTCGATCGATTTGTTGGGTTCGTTCAACACCGTGAAGGCTACGTTTGAGCAGCTTAAGAAGAACAAGGGTGTCATTCTTTTCGTTTCCGCCACTTTGCACTACTACGGTGTGCCTATGCAAGCGCATGTTGGTGCCGCCAAAGCAGGTGTCGACGCCTTGTCCAATGCTTTAGCTGTGGAACTTGGGCCTCTCGGAATTAGATCCAACTGTATCGCACCAGGAGGCATTGAAGGCACCGAAGGTATGTCTAGATTGATGCCAGATTCAGAGAATTCTGCTCTGAAAGTGCCTTTGGGACGGTGGGGTACTACTAGAGATATTGCCGAGTCAACGGTGTACTTGTTCTCGCCCGCAGCCAGTTACGTCACCGGTACTGTCCAAGTGGTCGATGGTGCATACTGGCACATTGGCAATTTTGCGGGGGACTTCTACCCAAGCATTGTGATCAACCAGAACAGCATCGACAACCCTAAGTTGTAATGCGGCAAATATGAATGAACGATTTTCCTTTCCAGTCGATGTAGGCGGTGCTTTGTGATTGTGGACAGATGTCAACTGACCCATGCATGGCGTAACGGTGCAGGCTTCTGTGCATGAAAAGCAAAGCGAATCGTTTGTCAATTTCCGACCTCCTTCTTTACTTGAAACAACCACCATGTTTCCAGGAAGCGGGAACAGAACTTACGGTAATTCCAACCAAGGGAATTACCAAAACAACCAATACGGAAACCAAGGAAATAATCAAAATCAGGGCAATTACCAGAACCAGGGCAATTACCAAAACCAAGGCTATAACCAAAACCAAGGCTATAACCAGAACCAGGGCAATTATCAAAACCAGCAATGGGGTCCTCCTCCACCAGGTCAGTGGGGTCCCCCACCTGGACCTCCACCGGGACCATATGGGCACCCACCACCAGGACCTCCACCTGGACAATGGGGCCCCCAAGGTGGAAACTTGAACTCGCAGCTGTTCCAGCAGCAACAGCATCAGTACCAGCAGATCCAGAGCCAGGTGCATCAGCAAAATTCGCTGTCTGAGTACCAACGTCCCGGAGTGCCTCCTCCAAATTCGTCGTACGACTCGTCGGGTCAATACCAGAGCAACAAGAACCAACAGCCACTGGGTCCTCCACCCACCACACCTCAGAGTTTTGGAACCAACAGCAACATGACTTTCCAGTACTCCAACTGTTCAGGCCGCAGAAAAGCGGTGTTGATTGGTATCAACTATATTGGCACCAAGAACCAGTTGCGTGGATGTATTAACGACGTAAAGAACATGAGTTCTTTCTTGAACCAGCGTTTCAACTACTCGTGGGACGACATGGTCATTTTGACCGATGACCAAAATGAACAGGCTCGTATCCCAACCCGTGCCAACATCATTCGGGCCATGCAATGGTTGGTGAAGGATGCACGTCCCAATGACAGTTACTTCTTCCACGTTTCGGGTCACGGTGGACTTGTGCCTGACCAAGACGGTGACGAGGAAGATGGCTTCGACTCGTGTATTTACCCACTTGACTTTGAGACCGCAGGTCCAATCATCGATGACGAGATGCACGATCTCATGGTGAAGCCATTGCCTGCTGGGTGCAGATTGACAGCTTTGTATGATTGTTGTCACTCTGGTACGGCTTTGGACTTGCCATTCGTTTACTCCACAAAGGGTGTTGTCAAAGAACCCAATTTGTGGAAGGACGCTGGAACTGGAGCTTTGAAGGCATTCATGAGTTATGAAACTGGTAATCTCTCTGGAGCGCTTCTGGCAGTGTCAGGAATTGTCAAGAAAGTGTCAAACCACAATAGTCTGAACCGTGACGCCATCATTCGTTCTAAGATGTCTGCTGCGGATGTGATTTCGCTTTCTGGATGTAAAGACGACCAGACTTCGGCCGATGCCACTGAGGCGGGACAGAATACCGGAGCCATGTCGTGGGCATTTATCAGCGTGTTACAGCAACAGCCCAACCAGTCGTACTTGTCACTTTTGAACGAGACGAGAACTCTCCTTAGTGCCAAGTACTCTCAGAAGCCTCAGTTGAGTGTTTCTCATCCTCAGGACATGAACTTGAAGTTCATCATGTAAGTAATGAGGAGATTTAGAGTTAGAGAGGAAGGCTACATCAAGAATTTCAACAAGAATCTCAACAAACAAAATTCAGCCAGTAGTTCTACATTTGAGGCTATGCTTCGTTTGCTTGTAAATCTTAAACGTAGGGAAATAAGAGCCGCCAAATTGGAAGAAGAAGTCGACTAGGTTTCTCGGACGGCTGTTCCGAGGTTTAGTTCTTGGAAAGACCGCAAAATTAAATTCTTCGACTTAGCATGACCATAATTATGAGCATGATCCAGGGAAATCATTCGAACGTCGTTTTCTATAAAAATAAAAGTATTGAACTTCCTGGTCGACGACATTAATTTCGTGATTAATACTGTCCAAAATCTGTCGCACATCTCTGACCCTGCTATTTTTAATTATTCCTGGTCTTTATTTTTCTCCCCTGGCCCCACCTTTCTGCATCTCCGCCTCTTTCTATTTTGGTACTACATAATCTTCTTCGCACATACTCGTTTGAAGTCACCAACTCCTCTCATGGCAGAAAACTTCGCCAGACACAGGTCGACCCGGTGGGTCAAGTCCAAATCACAGAATTACGACTCTTGGGGTGACAGTTATGACGACTACCCATATGATGAGGCCGAGGGTTTGGAGGTCATGGCGGAGGAACCAGAAACTCCGGAATCCAGTCACATTCAGGAACCTCATCATTCGGCAACATCCAACGACCAGGCCAAGACGGCATCGCCAGTTTCTGCGCCGCCGCTTGTTTTGTCCATCGACCGGTTGAAATCCCGCGCTTCCGACGACAGCCTGGACGAGGAATCGGACCATTTCAATGTTGACAACAATGTAACGGCCACGGCGGCAACGGGGACAAGTCTGGGCCGAATTGCGCCTCCGGAAAAGTCCAGTGACTTGGAATTGGAGCGTCCGCTAGCCCTGGCCTCAGAGTCTCGTGTTCCGCCCCATAACTTGGCTCCACTCTCTACCAGTGGATTGAAAGACGATGCGGACTTCTTCCCGCCTACGCCAACGTTCACCGTCAAGCAATTCGTGCAGCCACAGACTCCAGATACTCCATACTCCGACCGCAGCTTTGTTTCCGACGCAGACTCCATCCAGCGCGAGCCAGATACGTTAAACTTGGCGTATGGTGAATTGAACAAGATCAGGGAAGAGCTGCCAGCACACGACGAAGCGGACAAACAAGCACCAGAGGATGCCGTCAGCCCTTCTCGTCCTGACGAGCTTGTGCTTACGATAGACCGCATGAACTTGAACCTGAGTGACGACTCCAGTTTAGACGAGGTTCGCTACAACAGACACAGTTTCCGCCTCGAGTCCACTCACGGCAGCACTGACGACTTCGGTGATATCGTGGATACTGAGCACGCTAAGGCACGTATCGTAGATTCGTCGGGTGATGAGATGGCTGAGGAGGAAGACGACTGGGGCTATAATAGCCAGCACAGCAGCAATGACGAGGATGAACACGTTGAGGAATTGAGGCCTGCGGAGCGAATCACATCTGGCGAGTCTGCTTCGCGTCATGTGGTCGATACCGACGCTTTAGACTCACTCATCAACGACTTGCTGAAGATGGAGAGGCTGTCAACAATGTACCTGGAGAAGCCAGGAAAAGAGCCTTCTACCCTTGCTGGAAAAGCCAAAGAATCGCAGCCCGGGACTATTAGAGACGTTAAAGGGTCACAAGACGATTTTGCGGATAGTTCGGCCGATCAATCTGGTTATGTTCCTGAAGAGTTGCCCTCGCTCAGTTCGATTCACGACATATCAATGCCTGACTTTGAAAATCACGGCTCAGAGTTGGTAGCTGGTGCTGCTCCTTCCGGTGATATCCTTCCAGAAGCATTCCAAAGGCAGCATGAAACGTTCTTGTCGAACGTGCTGAGCCGGGCTCCGTCAGTTAGAAAGGCTCCACAAACCACAGTAAATGCAGCTGGGAGCCTGATCCCTACTGCTGAGAACGACGTTGCCCTGCTAGCAAGCTACCCGGATGGTGGCCTGAAATTGGAGCCAGTCAATTCCACGGGCTCTATCTCAACAGGAAATGCCTCGTTCGATGTTGCCAGCTCGCATTTCACTCCTCAAGCACCACCATCCGTGGCAGACCCAGATACAATGTCCAGAAGAGTGTCCACTGTCTCGACTCAAACCTTCAATATGGGATCTTGGAAACCGAACACAAACAAATTTCGGGAGGAGTTCGTCAACCAAAACGATGCAGAGTCGCAAATGGATGTGAGCATCTACGGCAAGGATGACTCAAACTACAACAGATTTACCGGCTTGCAGCCTCCTTCAGGATATGCGGAATCTTTGGCAAACTCAGACATGATCTCTGTGCCAGAAACAATTGATGCACCATTGCCCAGTATCATTGAGAATAACACGGATGGCGATGATGTGATTGAGGAGAGAACCACAAGCTCCATCAACAACAGCCAACCCGAAATTACCACGGTGAATACCAATACTGCCTCCGTCTTCAAGGACCATCCATATGACAAACCCGTCTTTGAGGAGGAGAGAAGTACACCAGCAGCCTCATCTGACTACCTCCCCGGTGAAGACAAGTCTAGCAACGAAACGAGAGCCGTGTCGGGGGGATCCAATGACACTCTTAGTCGAAAGGTGAGCGATCTGACAACAACAACCTTGACGACCGCCAAACCTCCATCGCAAAAGTATCCCGTTTTCAACTGGAAGCAGATTATGAGTATATCTCAACCTGTTGACCGTATCGAAAAGTTGAAGAAGGCACAACAGGACGAGCTCAATTACGAAACGGGCTTAAGCTATTGGCTCGGCGAGACTTTGAAGAGTTCTGAGCAGTCTCCTCATATTCAGATTGGAGCAATTGCCACTCAAGCTTATCAGAATGCTCAGCACAGTGATCTTCGAAGACACACCTCCATTAGAAGCAAGGTTTCATTGGTCAAAGACAAGATGGAAACTGGTAACTTCGGGTTGCAGGCCTCGAGTTTCGGCAGAAAGTTTTTGAGTCGCGGAAAGAAACTCATGAAATCGGGTACGGATTAGAGCTATGAATGTATTAATGAATAAGATGAGTATCTTTTAAAAATGCTATATGCTTGTGTGTTTTATTGTGGTTGAGCTTGCAGGTCCAACTTAATGAGAAAGTCGGAGAATAGCGTTCCAAACTCTTGATTCACCATGTCGGCATTCATCAAGAGCGGAAGACCACCAAATATGTCGAAGTTGTCAAAAGGCGCTAAATCACTCTGCGAGGTTGGAGACCTAAATTCCTCCTCTGCCCTGCCAAGCGAGTACAGAATACTCTCTGGCACTATGAGGTTTACCTTTCCATCAAGTACAACGGACTGGACTCTAAACAATTGCTCGAGTTGAGACTGCACTAGTCGAAGAGCTTTGCGAGCTAGTAGCCAAGTCTTTGAGCATTGGTGCAATGCTGTCAAAAAGAATTCGAGTCGCCCCTTGCATTCTTGATCAATGCCTCTGTTGATACTGGAGATGAGAAGAACAGAAAGTGAAAGAATGCAACAGTAGACAATGAGAATAGACAGACGATTGAGGCTATGCACTGACTGGAACCTGAAAATCCCAGCTATGATATCGTCAATGACCTCGGTACAGATGGCGATTGATGGTGCATCCTCAACAGAGGTTTTCTCCGCGATTGCTGCTTCGAGAAACGGACGGTTCAAGCAGAGCAAGAAGATGTAATAGAAGTATCTGATAAACATCTTGGGCGGATTGTCTCCGTAAATTTTCAATGAATCTCTGCTCCATTGCAATTCTTGGGGAAGGTTGGCTCTCCACGAAGTGATGAGGTGGTTGTAGTGCTGAACTTTCTCCACCTTTTTGGCAAGATTGAATGTGTCACCGCCATCCTTGGTGAAGACATCATTAAGCATGTCCGAACTTAAATAAAGAAGGCGGACCAATTGCTTGAGCGGTGCAGAAACATCGATGATGGTCGACTTGTCGTTCGGGTCTGCTCCTGGACTCAAGTAAGTGTAATTTGTAATCCAATCCAAGTCAGGTAATGTTTGGGTCTCTGGGATGGACGAATCAGCAAATTTGAGCGTTGACGGTCTTCCTAGCACCAAACTAATGAAATGATCCGCAAGGTAGCAGCCCCAATATATTCTGGATCGAATACCCCTGCTCAACTCACTAAGGGTCCCGCTGTTCTTCAAGAACCAAATTTTTGGATCTAGCTGAAATCCCAAGTCGAAACCCATTCTCATTCCACAACCAGAGAGCATCCATCCAGAAGTATTATTCCCATTGCTGATATCGAAAAGAGCCAATACAAGGAACGCTTGCATGGTTGAGATTTCTGCTCGGTCCATTCGTCGGAGGACGAGGGTTTTGGCTTCATTGTAAAACTGTACTGACTTGTCAAAGAGTTCTGGATCGTCAGACATGCGTGATCCCAACGCACATATGGCCAAGACCAACTCCGTGGAGCAGTACACTGGCTGAGCAATAGGAGCAAAAAACTCAATAAGGAACGCTTCTCGAACAATAAACGAATATAGGTCTGGGTACTGCCATCGGAAAAATAGTTTGATACTCTGCAATACATGTTCATCCTTCTGTAACCGTAGCATCTCGCCAATATGACTTTCGCTGCGAACTCCATCAACGAGGTGATTCTCAAACACACTAGTCGGCCCGTAAATCGACACGTTTTGGCCATCCCGTGTCTCATCTTGCGTTGAACTTCGACTCATCCCCCGCATGTTGATCTTCAGCTCATCAAGTTCATTCCCAGTTGGGGTGCCAAACAGTGAAATGGACAGCACAGGGTCTCCATCGATAACACTCCGTACTGATGCAATAATCCCCTCCAACGTCTTGACACGCATTTGGAGCTTTTCGGTGTAATCGTTCTTATATCGCTCTTTTCTCTTGTCATTCGTGACTCTCACGCACTCCACACCGTCCTTGACACATGGTTCACAAGGCAGATTTGTATCACATTTGGATTTTTTGGATCGACATCGCTGACATGAGAGAGTCTTGATTCTTTGCTGTCTTTGCCTTTCCCCACCTCGTGGCAGTGACATCGCCAATCAGTGGTCAATTTGAGTCATGAAGATCCGGAGATTAAATACAGTGCAATCTGTGTAGGCACACCCAAAGCTGTAGGTGACAGGTCAAGATGTGCCAAACTCCGTGCAATTTTTGTTATTGATTTTCTCCAAATTCTTTTACAGTATTCTCTTCAGATTGTCAACTTGTTATCCCATTAAATAGGTGTGTCTTTCAAGAAGCAAAGTTTTACAGATCTCACTGATCTGTCGTTGCGAAAGTGAAATGTAAGACGATTGTCAAGGGCCAAGAGCCAAGATCAATAATGGGTAAAGAAATTATAGACCAAGCACATAATGAGGTCATAAGAGAGTTGTCAAACCCTATTGTTAGCTCAGAATAGCTCAGATTAAATTCTATATTTGTTCTATTAATGCATCTCAGAAAAACGGCCCACTTAAGGTTGCAGTTTATGGGTGAGCTCTTTCGGAGTAGGTGCTCTGTTCTTCACTAGCCAAAATGTGGTCTAAGACTTTTGAATTTTGAGGAGACAAACCATCATTTTCGATGACACTCGCTGGTCCATTTTCCGGAGTGAGTGGAAGGGCTACAGACTTGTTCACATCTGTCTGCCCCAATTTGACCGGGAAAAGATAGCAAATGAGAATATAAGCAACAAAAGGTCCCACAAAAGAGAAGATTGCATTCCCTTGGAAGAGGTAAACGAAGATTCTCGGAACTTTCTTCGTTCCAAAATTTGAAATCAACCCCGGGAGGCCAAGGGCAACACTGATCACCCAAACCAGAATTGCTCTCCAATTCAAGCCAAACCAGTAAAAGAAAGTTCCATCTTTTGCGTCAGTGTACAAATCCAGAACGGGGATCTTCAAGTGCCTCACCCATAGGAAATCTGCGACGGAGATGGCAATGATGGGGATTGTGATGACACCCATGGAGCTCATGACGTCCAGGAAGATCGAGGAGTCACCATAGAAGGACCATGGATGAACTACCCATGAGAGGACAGCCGTTATAAAGGCACCTCTTTTGATGTTAATGTACTTGGGGCATATACCTGCCATGCCCATTCCTCCAGCAAATCCGTTTGCAACGACGTTGAACGACAATTGAGACATCAGAAATATGAACCCAAAGGTAATTGCAATCACTCTGTTTGATGTGTTGAAATGCTCGTGAAGCCAGTCTATAATTATTTCTGTAGGCATCCACTTAGCGTATCCATATTCACCCTTGGTGGCCGATGCACATAGAAGACCAGTCAACGGTACGAATGTTCCAGCAGCAAGTATAGCCACAACTACTCCCCAATTCATCAGGCTCGGTGACTTGGAGTAGCGAGAAAAGTCATTTTGGTTCATGATATCTGGAGAGAGCGCCCCAATCCAGATAGAAATCGCGTAAAGCCACATGCGCTCGGTGGTTGTGGGCGTAAGATACAATTGCTCCGTCACAAGAGGGCCCACATTCCCGGAATTGTGTATGCACAAGATTAGCATGGCGATAAATGCCACAAATGTTGCTGCACACGAAGAGACGAGAAGCATATCTAGCTTGTGGGGTGCAACCGTCAAAAAGGACATCTGTATGAGTTGAAATAAAAGGAAGCCGATGAAATCACGAGTGCTCATCCCCACGCTTGCGGGAAATGTGTTTTTCATGTTGAGAAACTGTTTACTCATCCCAGAAAGAAGAACCACCACCGACAGTCCCCCAAGCCACGACTGGGCACCATAAAGAACAATCGATAATATGATACGGACCAATACTGGAAGTATCGATCCGTAAATGCCGAAAGAGATTCTCTCCGATACGGAGAACCCAAGGTGATATTTCCAACCAGGTCCCAGAATCAAGCATATGTAGGCGCAAATCAAAACATTACCCACAGTGATTGCACCCATTGCATGCCCGACATTGAGCCCAATACCCATAAGAGCACTTCCTGTGCTCCAAGTCCATATCGTCATGTTTGGAATTCCCCAGTATCCCAAGAATGAGAAGAAGCCCCACTGTTGTCGAGCAACTTCAACAGGTTCGATGTCTTCACTCCACAACATCGTCGGCGTATGAGTGAGGTCGGCATGCACCTGCAACCTGCGACATATTCTCGACAAGAAGCGAGATGTAGCCATTGAAGTCGAGAAAATCCTTATCGCAGCCGAAAGATAGATCGACAGCCTACACAGGAATGACAGATTATGAGCTATCGGAAATAGATGTCGTTGCAAAGATATTATTGGGCATATTGAGGAGGACAGTCGCTCCAGAAATCGAGATGAAAATCACTTAAAGAATTTGAGGTTCGGTGTTGATGTGCAACTTGCCGAAATTGTGGGATAACCGGATAATCTCTCCGCACGTGCGCTCACATACAGGGTCCCCAGAGAAGAAAGAAAGGATGATCCGACCATTTGACAGCCGGGATGTTAGAAATGAAGCTCGAAACTTTTTGGTTTTTGTAAGTCTGATCAAACCAATGGAATGGCCATGACGGCAACAAAGAGCATTCTGCACCACTTGGAACCAGAGGCGGAGTTTACCACAGTAACGCCGGGAGCAGAGGAGCTTGCGACACTGGCTGTGCTCAGCTTAGTTGCTTGTGTGGTGACTCCAGCGATGGTTGTAACGGATGCACTGGCTGTTGAAGCATTGGCAGAGCCCGATGAAATTTTGGTCGACTTGGTGGCCGTGGAAACCACAGTAGTTGGAGAGACCGAAACGTATGTTGAGCAGATATTTGCTGAGCAAGAAGTAATTGTGACGGTAGTGTGCAAAGTTTTTGTCACAACCTCTTCGGTGAGTGTCTTAGTTGGAGCCACCTCTGTCGTATAAGTGGAGCATCCACCGTGCGAGCACTTTGTAATGGTCTTAGTCTCTTTAATGGTGTTGGTCTGGGTGACTTCGCTTTCAGGACAGACTGTAGTGTAAGTCTTACACTTTTCGCTGGAGCATGAAGTCACAGTGATGGTTGTTGGGTTGGTGATTGTTTGAACGGTAGTCACACAACTGTTGTCATCGCAGGACGTGACAGTGGTAGTCAATGTGGACTGGTCTTCGGACAGTGAAATGTGGCCATCGCTGCCTGAAACTGTCAGAGTCAGGTCGGAGCTGTGTGAGTCGGATAAATTGGTGCTAATTTCAGTCACCTGGGATGAAGCATCGTCGCCACTGGATTTTGGTTCACTCGAATTATGCTCGCTGCTGGTCTCCTGCGAAGAGTTGGTTGGATCGCTTGTTGGTGTCACTGTCAGAGCATCTTCAGAGCTGGAGGTGGCAGTTTCTGCTGCTGCAGAGTCCAAAGAAGAAGCTGCTTCGTCACCAATTATCCAGTAAGGCAGCCATACTCCGGCGGAGGAACAGACAGAAGTGGCCAATGACTCGAACTGGTCTACATCTTTCCCTTTACACTCCTCGGCAACACATTGAGACACAGCATTAGTCCATGGCGTCATCACACAGAGACATCCAGTGTCCCAGTATGGACAAGGTGTACTGGAAGTGGAGCGCTTGACACAGGACTGGGCACACTCTGGTAAGTCTCCGTAGACCTTGTCGGCGAACCCGTTAATTGAGGCAGTTTTCACAACTGACGGATAGGTGGCCCATGGGCTGTCGTTGCCGGAACTTGACAGAGACTGGCCTGTGATGGCAGGTGACTGAGACTCTGACAAGTTCGCAGATAAAGCCTCTTCGCTTGAGGTCGTTTGCGCTGTTGTTGACGAGGAAGTGGTCGTCGAGCTCTCAGTGGAAGCTGTACCAGACAGAGATTGCGATGAGCTCAGCTCAGATGTAGAAGTCAGTGTGGAAGAAGTCTCGGCACTTGAACTTGACGATGACGAGCTTGACGATGACGATGACGAGCTAGAAGATGACGAAGTTGTCGATGATGATGTTGTCGATGATGATGTTGTCGATGATGATGTTGTCGTTGGGGTAGCAGCTGCTGCAGAGTCTAATGAGGAGCTGAATGCAGCTCCAATAATCCAATATGGCTCCCAAACTCCAGCAGAAGAACAAATGGAAGTTGCCAATGATCTGAATTGGTTAACATCTTGACCTAAACATTGCGAAGCGACACAACTCGACACGGCATTCGACCATGGAGTCATCACACAGAGACATCCAGTGTCCCAGTATGGGCATGGAGTAGATGAGGTGGAACGTTTGACACAAGATTGAGCGCATTCCGGTAAATCGTCGTAGATCTTATCAGCGAATCCGTTGATAGAAGCTGTCTTTGCAACACTCGGATAAGTGGCATATGGATTGGTTGTCGTGGCCGAGGTAGTCTGAGCTGTAGTGGCAGGAGACTGGCCATCAGAGGCATCTGCTGCTAAAACAGTGCTTACTCCGCTTGCTGCTACTAAACTCCAAGCAATAATATTGAGCATGATGTCGTGGGTATGTTAGAAGATTAATAGAGGAAGCCTCGTTCTAATATAGTATTTTATTATTAAATTGCCGACAAGTGGCTTTGCAAATCGCCGCGGTTGTGTGGGGGCCAAGCAAAACGATATGCATCTTGTTTTTTTCAATGAAGGTTACCTGTTTCCATCTTTCAACCTCATCACAGTGAAGAACACCCAGGTTCGTTTTCTCCATTGGCCGCTCCTAAGGGTGAGTGCAATCAATACTCATTTTAATGTTTTTGATGTTCCCTAAAAAATTTAATCAATTTTTTCGTTTAGTTTCTACATGTGGAGTTATCGGTGTCGATCTTCCGAGAGTCAAGCGAGGTCGTGAAATTTGAGTTGGTTCATGCATGTATCCGCCAGATGCGTGGCTAAGGTTCCATTTCTACCTTATCTACGGTTGGTTGAGTACCGACTACTGATTTTATATGAGACGAAAATCACACATATGCCGCGTCGGTAGACAGCAAGTCTTTTCCACCACTTTAGAGACTGAAGCTATCTTAAGATACTCATTCGGCGCCTTCTCGCGGCAATTATAACCGCACTGATGGATTTGATAAAGCTCATTCGGGTATGTGCAGAACTCTGATTATTATTTTCTACAATCTACCCAATGATGTGTGCCCTAAGAAACAGGACTTGACGGGGGATTCGAGCTAATATAGGTCTTTATTGTGGGGAGGGATGATAACTCTCTCAGAAAATGTCACTTTGTACTTGGCTCAAAAAAAAGGGGCCTTGAGGACATATTGAGGCTTTGGTTCCAACTCGGGCCTGGGACCATTCTCGGCCCCAACGTTTCGGTTAGAAGGCAATTTTTTTTCCACTTAAGGTTCCGGTGAACCCGCATTGGAGTGCCAATTTACAGTCCGACTTCGGCCTGAACTATATAATTATACCGAAAAGTGCGAACTTGCACCCTAGGATTGTTGAATTCAAAGTATAGTCAGGAACCCTGAAGAAGGTTGATTGTTCGAGCTTTCCGAACGGCCCACATCTTGTATTAATATGGAACAATTACACAAAGATAGTCAGGACGGAGATATTCATTAGCTCAATTTAGACAATAGGATCTGCGTTGAGAAAGTTGATCTCAACCTGAAAACCGAGAGACGGGTATTGCTATTGCTATTGGGAATGGGGACGAATAGTGCAAGTCTTCTTCAGCCTTAACCTTTAAAAAACCATCCCGAGAAATCTTGTATGATAGCTTGAGAATGAATCTCCAATTTCCATCGAAAAATCTCTCCGCACACATGCCTTTATCCACTAGAATGCAGCCATTGTTCATTCAATTCTCCAAAGTTCAAGTTTGGAGTGCAGTCTCGAAAATTTCGGAGAGTCACATGGTTTAACTTGTGAGATAATGTTGCAAGTCGATGTAATGAAATATTCAGTCTCTGATTCACTGGCTCAACAGTGACATGTATGAGTCGAGTGAGTCAAGCTTCTTCATCTGCCTCTTTTCGAATGTGTAAATTTCTTTTGCAACCTTGGATACAAAAAACTGATCGTGAGAAGCTACAACAACAGCCCCCTCATAGTTCTCTATCAAGGTCGCTAACGACTCGATGGAAAGCATATCCAAATGATTTGTTGGCTCATCCAATATTAGCAAGTGTGGCGACAGGTCGAAAAAATTGAGAGCGAGTTTTGTTTTCGCCATTTCTCCTCCACTGAGCATTGACAATGGTTTGATAGCAGTGTTTCCTCTCACTCCAAATTTCCCCAAAGTATTTCTGTATTGAGACTCCTTCTTCTCGGGGTATCTTTTAGCCATGATAGATAGAGGAGTTTGGTTCTCGTCGTATTCTTTGAGGAATGACTCTGCGTTGAACTGCTCAAATGTCCCGATCGTTGCATTTCCAGGACGCTCAATGGAACCGATTTTTGGAGTCAATTCATTGGACAAAAGTTTGAGTAAGGTAGACTTACCTGTCCCATTTGCTCCCACAATGGCAATCCGAGCTCTTTGATCAATCCCGAGATTTACCCGTCCAAAAACAACATTATCAGTGTACTTGAACCCAACGTTATTCATGACCAAGATGTCTCCAGAATATCGTAACTTGTAAGGCTGTTCAACTTTCCAAACATCGGGCGTCAATTCTTTCTCCACTATGACATCATCTCGAATATCAGTGTAGTATCCTGCCCTATCTCTGTTCAATTTAAAGCGATGCCCTTTTTCGTTAACATCCATTCCCAATCGATCAATCTTTTTCTTCTTGGATACCATACTTTGTACCTTTTTATCATCTCCACTTTTCTTTGCCGCAACTAGGGCCTTCTCCACACTCAGAACAATGGCTTCTTTCTTCTTTTCCACGGCGGCCGCTTTTGTGGCAAGGTGTGCTTGTTTCTCCTTATGATCGGTGACGTACTCGTCATAATTACCAACAAAGTACTCCAAACGCAATTCCTTCACTATGACGATCTCATCAACAACGGCATTGAGGAATGATCTGTTGTGTGATACAGTCACTAAAGTCACATCCTCTAGCTGTCGAAGGTAATCCTGAAGCCATAACACTGTGGGGAGGTCCAAGTGATTTGTTGGCTCATCCAAGAGCAATACGTTTGGTTTGATGAGCAAGGCAGAAGCCAAGGATGCTCGGATTCTCCAACCTCCTGAGAGAATTGTGGCCGGGCCATTTTGCATGGCTTCGTTAAATCCCAAACCCGTCAAGATCTTGCTTGCTGTTTGTTTGAGGACCTCCTCACTCGCATAGACAGAGAGATCTTCCGTGATTTTGGCCAATAATTCCTGTCCAACAGTATCCTCCTCTTCGTCACCATCATAATCTTCGATTGACAAATTGTCGAACTCTTTCATTAGTTTTTCTTGCTCCACAAGCTTTTGACGGGCCCTGTGCCCGCGTGTGCCCGATCTTTCAGAGGCAATCTTCTGGGCGCTTCCCAATTCATCTTGTCGCTCCCGCAACTTTACAAAGTGAATAGCCTCGCGGATAGATTTTCTGTCACCACTTTCAAGTGCCTTTTCCAAGATTGATTGCTGCTCTGTGAGATGAAGCCTGTCTTTGTCCGACCTCAATACGGTTTCTAGCACAGAAATGTTCGAGTCCTCAATTCCAATTTGCTCCACGTACAATGTACGGAGGTTGGACGATATGCCCGGAATTCTCTTGTACCCAATGCATTTTAGCAATGTTGTCTTTCCACAGCCATTTGGCCCGACAACTCCGTATTTGACCCCACCAAACAACTTGAGGTCCGCGTCCACCAATAGGTCCTTAAGTCCAGCTGTAATGCAGACAGTCTTGAGGTCGATATCCTTCGACAAGGTGCTCAAGGTCTCATTATGGAATCTCGAGACTTGAGAAGTTGCGACTATCTTGTCGTCGCCTCTTTCTTTACTTTTACGGATTCTTTTTGGCATGTTGTACTAACACAGGGTTCAAGCTTCATCTTTATCTGTCATGGTTGAGTCGGTGCTCATAATCATAATGCGTCATATCGACGGATTCGGAAAACCTTCGTCATCGAATTGATTAGCCCTTCAACATAGAATGACACAAGCAACGATCAGGTGAGCTAGAAATTGCAGTAAATAATGAATCGGTAGTACTGGATATTCCAATGGCCCCGCTTGGGATCAAAGCAACAGCTACATCACTACCTCCAACTTTCTTCTTATTATCCATCATTTTGAGGCGGGGAATTTGCTCCTCTTCGATTTTAGCTTTTGAATTAGTCAATAAATCAATATCCTTTATGTCTTCATGGCTATTGGCATGGCTCTCTTTCCTGTTTCCCTCCGTACGACCCCATGATTAGCACTGAACAGTGTGCAGGCCAAGTCTGTCAAACACCCTTGCCACTTCCATATAATGATAACATGTGTTCTGGGCAGTATTTTGGCTCCTGAAATCACCTTTGGGTTCGAATCTGTGGTGAAATGAACGCTGTGAGTTATTGTCATGTGTCAGGCAAAATTGGATTTTTAAACTCGAATTTAACTTTCCTCACATATTGCAATTTGACGACCGAAATTTAAGTTTTGTGAAAATGTACCAATAATTTCCTCTCCAATAAAATGACACATGAAGCTTCAAAGACCAAAAATGGATAAATAACAGAATCAGAAGAAAAGCAACGAGGCTGCAGTTGGAAATACCTGAGTAATTGATTAACTCGAGAATTAGTCTGGTGTTGTTAACGATCAACAATGAACTCGTTTCAGTCTAGTCATGTCTACAGTTTTCGGGTGAGATAAGGTTCTAGCTCTTTATTCTCAGGCATAAAACTTAGATCAAGAATATTGTCGACACGGAAAGTGCACGTATATCAACATCATGATAAAGAATTCCAGCGTTATCATTATTCCAGAACTATCCTATCTTTGCTTGACGCGGGGATCAGGAGTATTATGATTTGCTTCTGCCCTCTTTACGTTTTATAAGTTGCATCTGCCGAAACCGAAACCACAAAACACAAACTGAGTCCGGTTTGTCTGGTAATTCCATTGTTCAGAAGGCAGTATTGCTCATCAAGGCTCGATATCATCTACCACGTTGATCTTCCACTAAGGGCATTGGGGAGATTGAAGCTCACACATCATTACTGCGGTTCGTGCCACAGCTCCCTGAACTTGGAATTTTACTCAAAGACAAGAGTTTTCAAAACAATCATCGGTTTCACTGGCTGATTCTGATAAGGGATATTTCTGTATCAACAGCAAATTCTTTGCTGCGTTTGGTTTTTGTTCCAGGGATTGCTCCTGCCTTGAAATTCGAGGAGCATTGAATATTTTCTTGGCTGAAGCCAGCAGTTCATGATACTCTACGTGTTTATCAACTTGGATGACCTATCCATATGAGAGAAGAGTATATAATCGACTAAATAAAAGGAATTTTATGTACAGATACTATCGATGAAAGACTCTTTCCAGAGGAGAGATGAAGAATCCTCACAGAAAGATTCTATTGCTTAAGCGGTGATCAAATTTCTTCATTACAAGATTCTCAAGAGGTCAGAAAGTCTGCTTTATGCCACTTGTGATTATCCAGAGAGAATTCAAAGACTTAGTTCTGATGAGAAAGGTCTTGTTTGCCGATTAGAAAGCTCCAGAGCAATTATCACTGGAATAAAGGTCCTCGGCTTGTTGCTAGTTAGTGATAGCTCTTCTTTCATGAACTGTCGATATGAACATCGCTGGCAAGGATTGTTGATGATGTTTTCTCTCCGAGTGAACTCCCCCAACGAAATAATTTCTCGATATGTTGATGCTGACGATGAGTTAAATATCAGTTTTTCTTTCCCAAATAGAAAGTTAGTAGTTTCAATGGAGGGGCCCGATTTGTTCTTATTTTACTTCACGCCAGCTCTTGGATCTTCGGCCTCTCAAAGGATCTAGTTAACGAAGAACCTATCTTAGATTGACAAGAGACTGGAAATTGTAAATCAAGTCCATAATTCTCTTTTTTTTTTTCGAGGAGTTTTGATAAAAAGTTAGGCGTGCCAGGTAACCCGACTCACCAGCCGGCAACTCAATAACTTGAACTGATTATCGAGGAAAGCTCTGGATTTTTTTCCTCCTTAAAGATTTTTTTAGGAGAAGTACGGTTTATCATGGTATAATTGACAATAATTCTTGACACAACCACTTTTTAAGTTTTTTTTTGAAAATTGTTCCGTAGAAAAGATTTCTAATTTTTAAGTGGCCTCATGAATGGTGGGCTTTCCAAAAACCTTGGAGGAAACTCGGAAAATTCTTCCATTTGGTGCATGTTACAGCCCTGGAGGTTTCGAATGCTTACCAGCAATAAATTACGCAACATTCCGCATAATCAAAACCTATCTGCAAAATCTGCGCCATTGAGAACTTATGCAGCCACAATAATAGTAACCGGAACGAATGCAAGTTCCATTCCGCCTCTCGAAAAAGCGGCGGGGAAATCTCTTTTGGGAAGCTGAAGGTGATTCTCTTTCACGATTTATTATTCGTTGGGGCCATATAGAACCAGAAAACTCGTTTCTAGTTGAGATTTGGTATTGAAGCGGCGTATCTCGAGTATAAGTATCAATATAAAGACGGGTTAAACCAAATTAGTCTTCATTTTTTTTTGGTATTATCTCACACTTATCGAAGATCTAGCCGCAGCCGAGTACGAAAGTAAAACATCAGTATTGTCATTCAGAAACATGCATGGCACTAAATCCGATCAATAAGCGCAAACCAAACTTTACGGCTCCCATTGCCACAGAAATTGCCCATGCAACAGAGAGTCCTTCGCCATATGTGTCATGCAGAACTTGTGGGACCCGTAATTCTAAGTGGACTGATTACTTCCCTATTTCATAGAGTGCTTACGATAGAGACAGGTAGATTAAATGTCTCTTGTCATTGGCCTCAACATGTGGCGATTGATTTGTGGAGAATTTACAATAGTCCAAACGGTGACCATTTCAGACTGGAACTGAGAACGACAAACGGACCTCATGATTTCTGTTTCCAAGCTTATTGAAGGCAACTTCATCAAGGTGACAAAGACTTGTTCATGTTGTCCATGATGGTCACCGGGGCTGCAGCATCCGGGCCCATGTTCTGGTAACCATTGAAAGATACGCTTCGGGTGAGATCGACCTTACTTACATTTATGATCTGCACTAATGCAAGGTTCTTTCACGAAGTCACCAATTCGGAACTAGGACTCCGCCTAATATATTGCATTCAATAGATGAAAGAATACAGGCTTTTGTCAAAATTTAAGCCGCATGAAATCTGCTTTATTATTCATCATGGGATTTCAGATTTTCATTTTATCATTCGAGTATCAACAGATCAAGGCTCAACCCAGTAGATAGTGGATGAATTTTCTCAATTGAACAGCTTATTGTTAACCAAAAAAATTCACCGGTGGATATACCACGAAAGAAAAAATTCAATGTCATTTGGAATTGCGATAACCGTCTATTGATTTACGCCTGCCGAACCCAAGTGTGTCCTCCGCAGAACGGAGACAGGACTTTCATCTCTAATCGGCGAACTATCCGAGAGTTTATTCTATGTTTCTCGGTTAAACTGTAAGAGTAAACTCTTGAATTAGCCGAGATGCTTTTCCAAACAATTAAATTGATTACCGGATGAGCAGTGAATCTGTACCTCGTAAATACGTGAGATTGCCTGATAGCTCCTCAACTATACTCATAAAGCTTTGAAAACCGAGAAGAGACAACGCTTATACGGCGAGTTTTACCTGTGGGAAAGTTTCAAAAGGGAACAGACGCTGAAATCAGCAGTTTGAATCATGAGCCTTCCTGATGAGCACATTGGTGATCTGCAACCTTGCGGTTCTACGTACATACGCAAGTGACTTGATTTGATGCAGGATGAAAACCGCCTTATCCATAGGTGTCGCTCGAGTTGATCTCATACTGTTGTGATGAGTAGGAAAAATTGAGAAAGAAAGAAAACGCTGCTGATAAATGGTTTGCGGTGGTTATGTAACCCTATATCAAAGAGAATTTCAAACAGTGGTAATGATAAAGTCATTTTTGTCCTCAATTTCGACAATCGCAAATAGATTACATACGTTGCCCCACTATTCTGCAAAGATCTCGGCACTATTTTCTTGTGTAATCTCAGAACCCATGCAGCCAGCGCCTGAACCCACCTTTGCATGGTGTTTGATGAAACCTTCTCGTAGACAATGCATCCCGAACTAGTAGAGAAAGCGCTGTGCTGATTGGTAATACAAAGTCAACATTCAAGAATGCGAGGGGGCTCAGAACATAATGCTGCGAAGTCGGGTTGCATGGTGCCGACAGAAAAGACGATTCTGAAACACTAAGAGTCCAGTAAGCTGCCTCTGTGTCAACTTGTCACATTTGTTATCGAAAGAGTAGTACCTAATCTCCCAAGATGACGAATAAGAACGCCTGAGGGTACTGGAGAACCAAAATAGAACCAGTTCCCCTCGCAAAACCTGTCAGATGCCGCCATCCATTAAACTTGCTGGTCCGGTACATCCCTCTCAAATGACCCAGAACGGTTTTCCGACTCGCAGGATGTGTCAGAGACTGGTAAATGGGCTCCGCGGCCTGTACTTTATTAGGAGCCCTGCCGTTTCGGCAATCGAACAACCGACCTTGCTTAACAATAAATTAGCATTTATACGACTAATGACGTTTTAGCCATTGAGCACTTTTGAGAACATGCTCTTTAAGTCGGCAGAATAACGATCCGCTGAAACTGAGATGGCTGACAGTTGTATATGACCCGTTGGCACGCATGGACAACAAAGGAAAGACAAATGCATGTTGCAAGATTCCGTCAGCTAGCTTGCTTCCTTGCCCTTCCGCGCCCACCCACAATAGACTAAAACGTCATTCCGAAGGGCAGGATGCGTCAGATACTTCAATGTATGAACTCCGCGGCCTGCATTACAAGCAGGAGCACTGAGAGTTCGCTAATTGATCAGCTGTCCCTGTTTAGTTAAGCTAAGGCTAACTGTCTAGGTTTGTCGTTATCTCGAAACCAAGGTATCAGTGTCAAGTCTCACCTTCATTCTCTAGAGGTGATTGAGTTTTCGAAACAGAGAGGATACATTGTCCTCAATCACCCGCCTTATTCGCGCCGAGAATGACGGAAGAATAATGCACATTAAAATATCTCTAATGCATTTCGCTTATATTGTCTATGCAAGCAAGGGAGTGGGCTCCGCGCACCTATGGGTCAGAGTATCATCCAGGAGATTCAATTGAAAAATCAACGGAGTCATGGAAACGTGAATAGCACATCACACAGATCAAACCATTTCTTATGCGGCCCCATAAGAAGCGGCTGGGAATTGGCCTTCGTGCATCAATCCGATGCACTTCGCCAAGTTCCACTACTGTCTGAGATTCAATTCAAAGCGGGCTGTGCTGCTCTCAAGAGCTCGGCAATCACACGAGAGCCCCGAGCGGCTAACTTTGGGTTCGCCTGGCCTTTCCCATGCAAAGAAGTTCCGGACGGTCTTTGAATTTTGAATTAGCGCGATCATCTTGTCGTTGCTAAATGAAAGGGTATGACTTCTTCGAAGATCATCCATCTTAACCTGCAAATGGGGGAGGAAGTGTACGCACAAATTGTGGCTCTCTCACTCTGGCCCGTTATCACAGGGAAACAAAAGAAACTTCTTATTAGATGAAGAAAAAGCTTGTCCAGGAAGAGGCGAAACCCTCTATTCTCCCATTTTTCAAAGTGCATGAGGCGTTCTCGGAAGAATTGCCGGTTTTCGATGCAGCAAGAAGCCGACAATACAGAGCCAAGCCGTTCAAAGATTCTGCCATTTGAGGAAGGGTTTACGATAACCAGTTTACGATTTTTTAAGTTCTACACGTGCTGTCTGATTACTTAGGTATGTACATGCTACGAAAGTGGAAGCAAGAAATTCATATAGCAGTCTCATGCACGCAGCTTTAAAATCGGGTTCAGTTGAGTCTATATTGAGCATCTTTCTCAGCTTGTCCGAATCTCAAGGTTGAAAATTTGTTTTCAACGATATTAGCGGCGACTAGATTCGACTCGTTAATCAATCAAGTGAGGTCGAAATTCAGCTTTCACCGCTTGGCCAGAACGTGTCTAGATGATACACGCTTGGTATCCAGTACCATTAACCTTAATGACTAAATATCTCACATCACAAAATAAGCAACTGTACTTCTTTCCCGAAACAGCATTAATGCGAGGCAGATCCTAATTTAAGTCTACATGCTGTAAAATATATTCTAGAAACGGTGCATGCGCATTCCCCATTAGCGTGCATAGAAGAGCAGAATACGCGGAATAGACGAGAATCTAGAAAGCCTGCCAAGGTGGTTGCATAGATCAATTATGTTGCGTATACCCTCAAGGCTGGCAAATAATGTTCGGAAAAGTTCAAATCTTTAGTATATATAGAGTACCAATGCATGTATCTGGACACACCAAAAAATATCGATGTGGTTGTGGAGAGTACTCCTCCTAGTAACAAGTGCAGCATGCGCGGTTACGATCTCAGAGAATACATACATTGTTGGTCAAGCATCCTACTCCGAATCTCTAACAGTGGATGAGGATGCTTACTTGGTTTATGATAATCTGAATGGACAAATTTTGAATGTTTTTAACGGAGATGTCGATGTTAAAGGTGGATTGTTCGTCATTGATTCCGGAACGCATACTGGAATGTCTGTCTACTTCAATCAGGATTTTTCTAATTCTGGTCTGGTGGTGCTCAACGGAGTAAATCAGACTTCTGCACCATCCTTCTATTTTCAAGGTGCAAATAACTTTCTCAACGACGGAAATATTTTCATGGTTGGACCTGGCAACACAGGTGGTCTCACCATGAATGTGTGGTCTACTGGCTCCGTTGTCAACAACGGTGTAATCTCTTATTACCAAACTGTCTCAAGAACGGGAGGAACTTCCTACTTTGGATTAGCAAACAGACCAGTCACAAATGACGGAACCATCTGTTTACACGAAATGAGTATGTACCAGGTGGCTGACGTTTCGGGTAGCGGATGTTACACGGTTGGTTTTAACTCGCTTCTCCTCTTTTTGAATCCAAACATCTACAGCTTCCCAACGACGCAGACCGTTTACCTCTCTTCGTCTACGTCGCAGATTCGTATCAGTGGGTATGCGATGCCAAATCCCATGGTTATATCTGGTTGGGGAAATGGCAACTTGATTGGGTTCGAAACTCTCATATCCTCCTTTTCCTATTCTGGAGACACCTTGACTGTCACTTCAGGCGCATACACCTATTCTTTTGTTATTGGTACAGGGTATGATGCTTCCCTCATTTCTACAAGTACTGCAATTACATCGGGAGCATTCTTTATCACTGCAGCTATTCATTATTCAGGAGCTCCACCAGACGCTGCGCGCCCATCGTCTTGTCAGATCTGTCCTGAAATTCCTCTGTACACAGACTTCACCAGCACCACACTGGAGTCATCTACCACTTCAGACGAGTCCACCTCATTGTCCACTTCGACCACTACTGGTGATGTCGCTGGAACAACCACTGTGACTGAGTCCGACACCACTTATGTTGTTGTGACCAGTGAACCAACTGACTTGTCTACATCCACCACTACTGGTCCAGTCGCTGGTACTACCACAGTTACCGAGTCTGACACCACTTACGTTGTTGTCACCAGTGCTCCAACCGACTTGTCCACTTCGACCACTACTGGTCCAGTTGCTGGTACTACCACAGTCACCGAGTCTGACACCACTTACGTTGTTGTCACCAGCGCTCCAACTGAGTTGTCCACTTCGACCACCACTGGTCCAGTCGCAGGTACTACCACTGTCACCGAGTCCGACACCACTTACGTTGTTGTCACCAGTGCTCCAACCGACTTGTCCACTTCGACCACTACTGGTCCAGTCGCAGGTACTACCACAGTTACCGAGTCTGACACCACTTACGTTGTTGTCACCAGCGCTCCAACCGACTTGTCTACTTCGACCACTACTGGTCCAGTCGCAGGTACTACCACAGTCACCGAGTCTGACACCACTTACGTTGTTGTCACCAGTGCTCCAACCGACTTGTCAACTTCGACCACCACTGGTCCAGTCGCAGGTACTACCACTGTCACCGAGTCCGACACCACTTACGTTGTTGTCACCAGTGCTCCAACTGAGTTGTCAACTTCTACTACTACCGGTCCTGTTGCTGGAACAACCACTGTCACCGAGTCTGACACCACTTACGTCGTTGTCAC